>JAODAL010008678.1:0-7500 GCA_025379985.1 Phyllomedusa bahiana | reverse complement strand
TAAGGCGTTTTATGCGCCAATAATAATAAAGGGAATGTGTCATCAAAAATGACTTCTTGTTTAACTCACATTTTTATGTTCAACACATTTTTTTTAAAAATTTTTGGTTATAATTTTTTTTTAATTTTCCATATCACTTTCAATATTAATTTTATAAATTCTTAATCCCTTTCAGTTTTCACTTTGGCCACTAAGCCTAATAACAGTCTGACACTTCCTGTTCTGTACAGAAAGATTCTCAGTTGTCTGCTTATTATCAGCACAAAGAGGGTCAAACTGAAAGGAGACACCAGTGTGAATAGATAACACAGGATCCACCAGTCACAAGAGGAGATCGTCACAGTTTACCCTTTCACCTCGCTGCACACTGATTTCTTCCCAGGTCACAGAGCATGGCTAGAAAACTCTCCTATAGAAGTGAATGGGACTGAGTCGGTCTTAAGTCTCCTATGTGCATGAAGCTACTGTAAAGCATCTCTCTGCTGTTAAAGCAGTGCAAACAAGGCCTAGTGGCCAAAGTGAAAACTGCAAGACTTAAGAATTATTAAAAAATATTGAAAGTGATATGAAAAATAAAAAAAAAAACAACCAAAAATGCCTAAAAAATGTGTTTAACATTAAAATGGGACTTAAACAATGACTCATTTTTTGATGACACATTCCCTTTAAGTATAGGAGGTAGAAATCTGCCTCCTGCAGTCTGGGTCATTTCTTTGCTGAAGTACCGCGCTGGTAAGTATAGAATTTTCAACGAGGAAGCAACACTTTTTTCAGTACTGACAGTGTCGGCACCAAAAAAGCCATTATGTGAACCTACCTTAACTGTGCGGCTACACGTGTGGAGAGCCAGCCATGAATGATAGCTGAGCTCTCCACTGAAAAGGCAAAGAGGGTTTATTACCATCCCCATCTTCTTAATTGCTGTAAATAACTTTTGCTGGTGGTTTTGAGAGCACCAGGGCTCTGTAGCTGTAATAGCTTAACTCTGCAGTCATTTTGGGGTTATATTTCCCCTTGAAAATACACATATAGAAAAAAAATTTAAAAAAAATTAATACTGACCATACAAACGACAACTTTTAGTCCTGCAGCCAACACCCCCAAACTTGATATCGCCGATTATATATAAAGGTCCATGATGGAAAAGTGACACAATTACAAAATGTATTTTAGTGCCACTTTTTGCTGTTAAAAAAATAAATAATAAAAAAGCAAGTTTTTTTAACATTTACCATTATATCATTTTAAAAAAAATAGAAATCTGATATAAAAATTACATAAAAATAAAGCCTAATGTATCACGAGAAAAAAAGGCAAAATTGTAAAATAACAGAGTGTGAAAAAGCATTATAGCGTTGAAACCGGTACTACGGAAAAGAAAAAGGTATCTCGTCAAGAAGGGGGTTACACGGGCTGGTCTGGAACTGGTTTGGCAACATAGGGTTATGGTTATCTTAACAGTTGTTTTTTTTTTTTTTGTTCTCACTAAAAATTGATTCAAGTCAACCTGAAGCGCTCGGATTTGGGTCAAGTTGGACTCTGACCCATATCTGGAGAGCAACACTACAATCTACAGGTAAATAAAATTTGTTTGTATATGAAAATATAGGGTAATTTCTCACAGGGCCACTTATAAGTCTGGACCTCCTGTGCCAATAAGTAAATATAAAAAAATGTAAAATGAATGAACAAACCTGTGTGTTTAATTAACAACAATAATCTACACCCTTAAAGGGGTTGTCTCACTACAAGGATTGCTTTTTATGTTAAAGATCTTGCAAAAACAAGTCACTTTGTAATATATGTCCATTAAGTGTCCTACCTATTCTGAGATATCCCCTCTTGTATGGGCTGCATCAGCTCCTCAGGTCGCTATAGCTACAGACCTATTTGAGCTATCCTGATAGGCTGCCAACACTGGTTGCTATAGCTACAGACCTGGCTTCTACTGCAGCCTAGTAGAAGCCAGTAAACATGTCCCTGTATTCAAAGTGAACCCAAGAAAACAGGACTGAGGTAAGATGAATTAATGTAGGGAGACAACCCCTTTAATGAGGGCACTGGAAAACGAGGACCTGAGGATGAGGCATTAAAGGGGTTGTCTCACTACATTTTATTCGTCCTGTTTTCTTGGTTTCATTTTGAATTCACGGGTGTGTTTACTGGTTTCCACTAGGCTGCAGTAGAAGCCAGGTCTGTAGCTATAGCAACCAGTGTTGGCAGCCTATCGGGAGAGAGTAAAGAGGTCTGTAGCTATAGCGACCTGAGGATCTGATGCAGCCCATACAAGAGGCGGTATCTAAGAATAGGTAGGACACTGTTAATGAACACATATTAAAAAGTGACTTGTTTTTGCAAGATCTTTAACATAAAAAACAATCATTGTAGTGAGACAACCCCTTTAATTCAAAATCTGTCTCAATGTCCTCTTTTATTTTAGAGGAACAAAAAGGAAGAGATTTTATAGTGTAAATCTTGTGGTGTTTACTGGTAAAGGATGTGCAGGTTGGGTCATAGTCAAGATTTATTGATTTTGGTTCATTATAAGCTCGACCTAGAAGTACCTTGTTGCTGCTAATATCTCATTGTGTAGTTTACTTGCTTTGGTGCTGCTATCTTTCCAGTCATAGGAGCAGTAAACATTTGTACAGCTCAAGCATTGTCCTTCCCAGGAATTTGTCTTCAATATGACGTTATTAAAGCAAACCCAAGTAGGCAACCATAAATCTGCACATGTGTTTTTATGAGGAGGGAAACTATGCCGCCTGCACTGAGCCAGTAATGTCTGAATAATATATCAATGATTTTTGCTCCACTGAGCCACTATAAATATGGAACAATGTCGTTTTGGTCTTATAAAGGAAGATTTGATGCGGTTGGTGAGAATGTAAATATACTTTGCCTCTGTGTAATTGTTATGATAGGTATTCAATGATGTACAACATTAAAAGGAACCAGAAGCTGGGAATGAATGGTGAGAGGAAGACTGTGTGTGAATACCTATTTATCTGTCTGCACACTCCTGGAACAGTCTAGCAGAAATATAGATTTGACTGTACTCCCCATAAAAATGTAAGGAACTTTGCAAACACCATTCCATCACTATATTATACTATTCCTGGCCTAGCGTTCAGAGCTGTGTTCAGTTTCGGAGTGGGGCATCTAAGTCCCACAGGCGGAGCTGATTCTAGGGGCCCACCAGTCAAACTGTTTCTGGGCTCACCGGTGGAGTTTATTTTAGGTGCCCACCCTACAGCTATTGTAAATGACAGTACACATGTCCAATACTACCTCTTGCTTTTTGCCTCTCTTTCTATGATTTTTTGCCTCTTCTGAGGATGTATATGCAGTTAACAAACAGCTCCAGGTCAGCAATGCTCAGGGGTCCATCGGGGGTTTCCTCTATTCCCCTGTGGGTCAGTCCGAGCCTGGCTTCGTTCACAATTCTGCTGACTTCCGAGTTGAAATTCCCCCAATAGTTCTGGGTCTGTGTCGGGGATTGTGCCATTGCCAGTTCCTTTGGCCGCAGTCATGGACGTTTATTTTATCGCTGTGCCGTGCAGCATCACTCCTTCAGGTCCAAAGGGCCTTCCTGTCCTCTTGCTTCCTCCATAAGGCACAAGTGCTCACTCTCCAGGGCCAAGGTACAAAACCCAGCTTTCATAAAGCATGACAGGTGATCACACCCCTTTACCAAATCATTGGTGTACTTCGTTAGCGTTCGATTTGCGGTCTTAGTATATATTCTTGGTATCTAACCATTGATTTGCTCCTGACCACCCCATTTGTTGCTGCCCTGACCTTCTGCCTGGGACCCAACTACATGTGAACTGCACCTGCCCAAACCCTCTGTTTGTGAAGTGGTTATGTCTGTCTTCTCCTTCAATACCGCACCTGTTTGTCAGCTGTCACTGTGGGTGACTTTGTCGGGGTTAGCACCCTAGGAGTTCCCTGCAGCAGAGACCAGATCTCTTCTATAAAGGGGTTTGTGAGGAAAATTCACTCATATGAGTCTTCTCTCCAACTTCATAACTAGTCAAATCTCACAGATGGCCCCCAGCCCCCATGAAAGCACAAACAACACGTCAATCAACCCAGCACCAACCATTGTAAATGCACTTCCATAGGAAGTTAGCACAGCAGGAGATGTGGACACCTCAAAAGAAGCCTCATCTCCATTAATTAGCACCTAAGACACATGTGCACTCTCAACCACAGAACAAAGACTTGAATGAAACCGACCTAGCAGCAGCGACCCCGATCTTTCATAAAGATTTATAAGAGAATCGAAGAACCGTGGTATACTCCGATTTTCACATTTTTAAATGTGAATCTTTCTGCACAGCCCGCTGCTACTCCCGGGTTTATAGGGCACATAGGGACTGAGAAATCGAGAACTGGACTTAGGGAACACCTAGGATAGGGGTGTCGGGCATGAGGGAGTAGTGTAGGTCCAGCCGGTTCTGATGATGCCACCGGCTCGGTTCTGCGCCAATGCCCTGCCTTGTTATGGTCCATTTTTTCAGTCCGCAATTGCATGGCCAGAATGGGAGGAGTTCATAGGCCGTCCCAGAGGTGTGTGGGGGAGTGTAGTAGGCGGCCACGTGGGCTGACCCATTACAGATATAAGCAGGAGCCCGGGTGGGCTCAACCTTGATCCAGGAGGGGGCATAACCTTTAAAAGCATTTCCAGGAGCATCCACACCCAGAAGCCAGGCCACATAAGCCCCCCCCCCATGTGGGGCCAAAAAACCCAAAAGGGAACTGGACACATTTTACTGCTTTGTCTGTAACCCATACTTATATTTGCACCTCTGACTCTTACCTGTATATATTTTTCCTTTTGTATATATTTGTCTAGTGTGCCCTCCAAGGCAATTAAATCTATAAACTTTAATCTGAGTTGTCTGTCTTGATCATCGGCCTCACACGCCGGTACTCGGTCATAATATAGCTACCCCAAGGCTGGTTTCTGGCCTTGTCATAAGTCGGTAACGGACCGGTCTTATAACTAAACAAAAAACTGGTGGCAGCCGTTCAGGGTCGTGGACGAGGAGTGTTTTCTTCGTCCTCCCTGTTTCTCCCTTGCCGGGGTGGGTTCAGGGAACAGTATTCTGGCTGACCTTTGGTACCCTAGGGGGCAGCGCAAGTCACGATCACCCCAAGTACAGGCCTTGACCCGAGTGGGCCGGCGGGGCGGGCTTTTTCCTGACAGGGTTACTCTTTACATTCTGCTCCTCTGCGTGGTTCTATGCAGAAGCTAACCCACTCAATCCACCTCCTGCACATAACCGTATGATTAAAAAGGATATTTAACATATCTGTTTTAGTAAATTCCCATGTCATAATTCAGGAATACATCTATTAACCCTTTACTCACATGTACTTCACAAGGTTGGGAAGAAGCTATGGAGTACATGCCAGGTGCCAGCTATAACTAAAAACTCCACTCTGTCCAGCTTCCGACCGATGACGTTATGTTCATCATTTACTGCCCTCAGATGTCTCTTCGGTTATCAAGGGCATGTAACCCCTAAGGTTTGTGATCGGCTGCAGCACCACCTGACCGATGATCGTGACACTGACACTGGATCATCTGGACCAACAGTGGCGCTGGAATGAAATGGATTTAATTTTTTGGGGGCGATCTTAAAGGGGTCTTACCACAATAGGATATCCCATCATTTTCTGATAGGTGCGGGTCACACCTTCTCGGGGAAAGGGGTCCGAAATCACAAAACGCAGATGGGGGAGTTTTCCATGTTTTTTCCATTGTCCCAATTCGCTATGGGGGTTTTTGGTACAGCCTCCAGTCTGCGCCATGACTTTCAGGAGCCTGTGCACGGGGAAGCCAGGGCAGGGGTGGGCTCGACGGTCAGACATGATGAAAACTAGCGATATGTCATCATTTTCTGTCAAGGTAAATCAGCATCCTGTGACATGAATTAAGGGTCCTAACCAGTTCTTAAGCAGTTGGAGGTCTAATGAAGGCCAACACGCCTGCCATCGTGCTGTTCTTATAACACCTCGACCTTGTATTTTATTCTGCACCTTAAAAGTACTGCTGGAGGGTATAAAAGATCTTCCCCTGGGAGGAAAATTTCTCTACCCTTTTATTGCGCTGCGGGGACGAACTGGGCAATCAAAGGGGTTTAAAACACCGGGGGGGAGGTTTCCCCCGCCCCCGGGCTGAGGAGACCTGAGAAAACAGGCTGTGATACAGTCCCTTCTCGCGCTGCTGCGGCCCCCGGAGCCGCAAATCCGATGCCCCGCAGCGACGCCAAAAACGCGCTGCAGACAACAACCTGAAATGCCCGCCGCAAAAGAGGGGGCGGCATTAAGGGATTAAAGCTTTTTCTGTTTGGGGCGTTATGGGCACAAAGAATCTTTGTTATTTTGATAAATGAGGCCTATGGGGTCCACAATTTTGCATAAAACTGTAGTTTATTTGTTTCCGACTTTTTACATTGCAAGTGCGTTTGTTGAAAATGAATTTGTCTCTTGTCTAGCCCAGTATTACACTCATCATTTTTATAATGTTCTGTCCTGCTCTTGTTGATAATATTCGCACTGCGTCACTGTGTTCATTGCCGTACATTCTTGAAATAATGAAATGCTAATTGAAGCAATTTGTTAAAGATGAAATCATTAAAGGGAAAAAAACTTGTGTAGTTCATTATTTTTGTATTTTTTCCCCTAACCCAAGTCATTTAAATTTTAAAAAAATGTGAATTAATAATGGGATTGTCTGGCAGAAAAAAATAATTTGAAATGGGTAAAAAAAGCTATTTACCTACTTACCTGTCCCCTGCTGCTGCGGTTTCGAAACTCCCTCAATTCGCCCTCTCTTTTACAGAAAGGGCCGACTCCAGGGAAATGAAGGCAGAGTGTCTTCTGTGTCTCCGGGTGAGAACCTAGAAGTGAAGAAGAGCGTATCACCGGGGAGCTCTTGATGGTAGCAGCAGGGGACGGGTAGGTAAGTTTAACTTTTTTTTTGTTTTTTTTTAACCCATTTGCCCCATTTCAAATTTTTAAATTTTTCGCTGGGAAAAACCCCCTTTTAAATTTTATTTAACTTATAGCAGGGTTAGCCAACATTCAAGATGGGGAGACCTCATAACCTTGTGTAGGGTCTTAAAGGAGTTGTCTCACCATTTTGTTTCACATAGCTACTGCCAGCTTCAGACTCGAGCTTTCTGGTTAGGCTGTTGGTGGTTCTATAGCAGTGATTGCCATATCAGCTCTGCTATTCCCTTTTCAATTCCCCTATGCAGGAGGGCATACTTTGTATGCCACGCTTTTGAGCTTTAGGGCTCAAAACATGTCAAACTTTGGGAAACAAACTCCTTCTACCAAAAAGACTCAGCATTGTGTGACTCCCATGGCAAACACAATCTGAGAAGAAAAGAGCAGGGAAGGTGGTCAAACTTTGAGAAACTTGTTACACGCGATGAAAAAAGATTTTATCCCAAACAAAGCAAAAACAAAAACAAAAGGGGA
>JAODAL010008677.1:0-115948 GCA_025379985.1 Phyllomedusa bahiana | reverse complement strand
TTTTCACCAAAAAACCCCATTTCCCAAGGGGGGGAAGGGGGAAATTTTTAAGCGGGGGGATTTCCTTTAAAAGGTTTGGCTAACCCGGGGTTGGGGACTAGCTTGCAGTGGCGCGGGGGCACAGCAAATGGGAAAAACGAATCAAAAGGAAAAAACCTCATAGTCAAAGGTCGGGGCCAAACAGGTCAGGGCGGGGTTGGGGGGAGATTCGAGGTCAGAAAGGTTGGGTGATACGGGCAAAAGGAATGATAAAACCGGGGGGAAAATTGATAAACAGGAAAAAATTATTTTAAAAGGGGGAAATTGTTTTGGGAAAAAGGGGAAAAATTGAAAAACTGAATAAATATATTAACAGGGGGAAATATTGGTGAAACAGGAAAAAAATAAAATTAACGGGGAAAAATTTTATGAACAGGGGGAAAATTTGATGAAAAGGAATAAATTTTTAAAAAACAGGGGGAAAAATTTATGAACAGGGGGATATTGATAAAGAAAAAGGGCCCATTAACAAAATTTTGAGACCCAAGGGGGAAAAGGGGAGTTTTCCCCCGGGTCAAAACAAGATCCCCACCGGAAGGAAATGCCCCGGGGGGTCTTGGAAGTTGACATCGATTTGTGGTTTCCCCGGAAAAACAAAACCCCTTTAAAAAACCATTGTGACGGGAGAGGGAAAAAGAAAATGGTGTCCGCCTGCGTAGGAGGAAGGGGAGGAGGGCGGACCCATGAAATCCTGCATGGCATACATTTTCCCAATCTGGTTTTTTAAAGGGTTTTACCCATCGAAAGGACTTTTCTAAAAAATGGCCGGGAAAACTTTGCTTGTTTCCCAGCCTTTTTTTTTTACCCCGCCAAGCACCCCCTCCTTAAGCTCCCGGGGGCAAAACCAGCCTCCTCCAACATAGGCTGATTTTTTGTTACATTTTAAAAGGGTTTTGGGAATTCCAGCCCCCCATATTTTGGGAAAAACGACAAATATAAACGAGAAAAAAATTTAAATGATTTATTGTGACCCAAAGCGGAAGGAGTACACCCTGTGTATTTTTTTTTGTCCGCCGGGGCCCGTCATGGTGACACCGCCATTGCTAAGGCCCTTTCTGCGGAAACGTTTTTTGTAGTCGCCAGGATTACGGGATAAAAAAACGTAAAATTCAATTGTTTTCATGTTGTCACGGCCCAGCGGAAAGTGGTCCCACGGGAAACCCCCGCAACCCGGATGGCAATACCCACGCCAGGAGCGGACTTTAAGTTAAGGCCCCGGGTTTTTTCCCCAAAAGCCCCCCAAAAGCGGGATGGACTTGCTGCGGCGGGGGGTTTACCGGGTCTCTCCCCCTGAGTGACTTCCCTTGCGGTTTGGCGGGCCGGTTGTGTGAGGGACCCTTTTTCATTACAAATGCACTAAAGAATTTCCACGGGCCTTTAAAATTGGAAAAACCTTTAGATAAAAATTTTCAGAAAAAACCTTTTCCTTTATCCCCTTTTGTGTTATCTGTTCCTGAAGGGGAGGGAACTTTTATCAACTTGCTTTTTTAAAAACCACTTGAAATTGTGGTGGATGTAATTTGTTCCCCCGGGAAAACGGGGGAGGGCCTCCAGAAGGACTTGTGTTTAAAATTTTTTTTAAGTTGGAAATCCCGATTCAAAATTCTTCATAATGAAGAAGTTCATCCCCAAACCCGTTTTCGAGCATTTGTTGTTTGCTTTTTTTTTGTTTGCCCCATTCCAGTTTTTTTTACGGAATTCAATAAACAATGGACAGAATCAAAAAAAGGCACCTAAAAACATTCCTGTAGTTATGGTCCCCTTCAGTTAAAGGGTTCCATAGGGCTGCATTTGAAAAAAACGGGTTTTGTAACGCAAGGAACGGGAAATTCAAAATTTATCTTCATAAAGTTTTTGGGTTCGTCACTGTTTTTCCCCCCTTTCAACGGTTAAAGGGTAGCAAAAGGGGTGATCGCCGCCAAAAAAACCCTAACCTTGAAACTCTGCACAAAAATATGAAAAGAACCCAAGGGGTTGTCTGCCCCACCTCTTTATTGCCATGTAGCTGCTGACTGTCCTCAAATTTTTCATCCTACTACATCCATACTAGTTCTTGGGCCCCCGAAGGGGGGCCCAGAGCCGATTTCGGGACAGGTGGGGGCAAAAAACCCTGTTCCGGGGGCCATGAAAAATAAGTTGATTTTGATAAAACCACCAAATTTTTGGCCCAAAGGGTTTTGCCCAGATGTTTATCTGGGGTTTGATGACCAAACTCAACCAATCAAGAACTTTTGGGTTTGGGCTGATCAACCCCAGGGCCCACTACTGCCCACCCGGGCCTTTTTCTGGGCCTCCCCGAGTGACCCCGTTTGCAAACGCCCCCCGGTGTTGCGACTTGTCCCCTGCTCCGGGTTTTGTTTGTGTCACTGCCCCCCGCATGTGAAGACCCTGTCAACTCTTTTGTCTGACATATGTTTGTAAAAAAATTTAAAGTCTCTGTTTAATGAAGAAAATCTGTTTTTTAAAAAAATTTACCCACCCTTTTATTTGACTTCAAATAAAACCCTTTACTAAACAGGCTTGGGAAACCCCTTGGATAAAAAATTTACTGTTTTTGGCATATAGAAACCCCTTGTTTTTTACTGAAATAAAAGCCCCAAACACTTTTTTTTTAATTTAAAACCCTTTTGAAAAAAAAATTTGAGCTCCAAAAAATAACGGGGGAAAAATGTACTTGTCTTTGGCGTTTTTTAAAAAACACTGTTATTTTACTAAATATAAAAGCAAAAAACACGTTTTTTTAAAACCCTTGAATAAAAAATTGCGCTCCGGGAATTTTAAAAAGGGGAAAAAAATTTACTTGTCTTTGGCTTTTTAGAACACCCCGTGTATTTTACTGAATATAAAAGCACAAACACGCTTAATTAACCCTTGAATATAAATTGCGCTCTAGGAATCAAAAGGAAAAATGTATTTGTCTTTGACGTTTAAAAACACCATATATTTTGTAGCGGCTGCCCCCGCTTTCTGGCCCGCGGGCCGCGGGCGCACCTGTGGTTCCCCTCCCGGGCGGCTGCCCGGGTCGGGTGCCGCCGCTGGCCGCGGGACGAGTGGGGGTCCCCCCCCTGGTAGTAACTTACCCGGCCGCGTTCCTGTCCCGTCCGCGTCCCTGCCGGCCAGGCTGCTTTGTGCCGTTCCCTAGCGCGCTGGCGGCGGTTCTCAAAAAAATTTGAAGGGCCAGTGTCCCGATAAATTGGTTGTCTGCCAGACGCCTACCCTATTTAAGGGTCTGCTCTGCAGTCCACCTCACTGGATCTATGTTGCCCCGAGCCGTAGAAAAAGCGTTTCCCGAAGTATATTGTCGCCTTAAACCCTGTAACAGCCCTTTGCTACGTTTCCCGACTCCGAACCTTTGCCGCCTGCCCTGACCTTCCTGTCTGTCCACGACCACAAACCATTGCCGCCTGCCCTGACCTTCTGCCTGCCCACGACTACGATTCTCGGACTATGATTCTGTACCTCGCTGCACCTCGGCCGCCATCGCAAGCAAGTCACGTTCAGGGGGGAAAGACCTGGTAGCCTCACGCCGCAGCAAGTCCAACCCGCTTTGCGGCGGGGGTCTGGTGGAAAACCGGGGGCTACTTAGATTCCGTTCCCTGGCGTGGCTTAACTATCATCGCTTGCGGTGGTCCAGAGGATCCACTACCCAGCCGTTACATATTTTATTGAATACAAAAGCACAAACACGCTTAATTAACCCTTGAATATAAATTGCGCTCTAGAAATCAAAAGAAAAATGTATTTGTCTTTGATGTTTAAAAACACCGTATATTTTACTGAATACAAAAGCACAAACACGCTTAATTAACCCTTGAATATAAATTGCACTCCAGAAATCAACAGGAAAAATGTACTCGTATTTGGCGTTAAATAACACTGTGTATTTTACTGAATATAAAAGCAAAAACACGCTTAATTTAACCCTAGAATATAAATTGTGCTCCAGAAATCAATGGGAAAAATTTACTCGTCTTTGGCGTTTAAAAACACGGTATATTTTACTGAATATAAAAGCACAAACAAGCTTAATTAACCCTTGAATATGTGAGGGTAATATTTATAGTTTTATATTTATATGATTTTTGTATATACTCTTTGTATGCTTTTCATCAATGTTTGAAACACTCAGGTTTTTGGAATGTTAATAGACATGGCTCCCCCCCCTCCTCCAATGATGGGAAATACATGGCCTGGAGGTATAGACATTTAAAGGAATAAAGTTTCTTTGTTTCAGTGAGTAAGGAGGTGGCCATATAGAAATTAAACTTTAAACCAGCGTATAAGAGACTAGCTATGTTTTAAATTGATTGGCTAAATGTATTCTTGCAGGAGAAGGGGGTCTATAAAACCATGAATTGCAGTAGGAGGGGGCAGACATCCTGTATATGCAATGTTATATGCTGTGTGTGTCTCCAATGCTTGCATTGAATAAATCCTGGATATTTTTACCTTCAACTGATTTTTAATTTGAAAACCCCATCAACATCTGAAAAGCTTTATTAAAGGGGTTTTGCCACCATGCAATGTCGACGTGGGATGCTTAGAAATCATAAGTTTGGCACTTTCCTAATTGCATGTCATTAAAAAAAGTGTAAGGTGCCACAGCTGTAGCCTTAGTTACCTTATCACTGTGTCAGCTGGTTGTCATTGGAGCCTACCTGTTCTAAGCCTCCTGCCTGTCTGGCCGCGCTTGCGTGGTTCTTATCTCTTCCTCTGAAGCCCCCTCGGGAGCGTGCACGCTCTGACAGGCGCAGTAGCTCCTCTCCTGGCCAGCACAGTGTGTCTGCTACTCACTTCCCCTCTCCTTCCTGTTCCAACAAAATCTTCAGGGACTGTGCTTTGATTGAGTGGGGGGATGTACTAGCTGTTCTCAGATTGTCCTGCCATCCTCACACATTGTGCAGTGAAACAAGGCAGGAGCAGGATGTTTCCCTTACTCCATGTCTACGCTTTTCTATGTTCGAGTTCTTTGCTCCGATCCCTTACTGCTTGTCTGCTACGTTTCTGCATATTCTAGGTCTTTGCCCCGATCCCTTAATCCTGGTCTTCTATGTTTCTGTATATTCTAGGTCTTTACCCCGATCCCTTACTTGGTCTTCTACGTTTCTGTATATTCTGGATCTTTGTCCTGCTCCCTGCCTCCCTGGCAGCCGGCAGGAGCGCGCACACGACTCGCAGCGCGATGAACTCACTAAGTGCCGTCGTGAGGGCGGATTTTTTTACTACTCAAGCAGAGAACGCCCCCGATCTCAAGACGCAGGGGACCAACGGCAGCCTGTGAGGGAGGGAACAGCCGTCTTGGCAACACCCCTTTAAGCTACGACAAATATAAATTGCACTCCAGAAATCAACAGGAAAAATTTACTCGTCTTTGGCATTTAAAAAAACGGTATATTTTACTGAATATAAAAGCACAAACACACTTAATTAAGCATTGAATATAAATTGCGCTCCAGAAATCAACAGGAAAAATTTACTCGTTTTTGGCGTTTTAAAACACCGTATATTTTACTGAATATAAAAGCACAAACATGCTTAATTAACCCTTGAATATAAATTGCGGTCTAGAAATTACCAGATGGAATTAAAATGTATATGGGGCAGAATTAGACCCACACTGAACTTGAATTACAATACCCCACAAACTGAATCAAAATGATAACGGAAGAGGAGCAGTCTGATAAAAGCAGTGACACCCCCTCCCCCACAAAATCACTGTTAAAAGCTATTTTCTTTGTGTGAGATCTCTGCTGCTGCAGAAGCCACTTATGTCAGGGCACATCGAGAGCAGTGTGAGGAACGACCATGGCGTCTGTACTTATATTGCTGTGACGTCACAGAAGCCCGCCGGTCTCTGATTGGCTTGATGTCTGCACATGTCATTTAGAGCCTTCCTTTCTTCCCAGAGTTCTCTTCCCCATGTCACGCCATGTGCTTGCGGCCATTTTACCACTACAAAACACAGTTCGTACCCGCGAATTACCCTAAACTTCTATTTCGTGCAGAACTGAAGTTTTCATGAAATTCTAAATGAAGTCCACTTCGTTAGAATCGATTCGCCCATCTCTTACATTGATGGCATATCCTAACGCTATGCCACAATGTCTATGGTGGTTACACCACTTTAAGTACCAAGCAATTTTTTGTATTTATTTCATTCCAAATACCATTATATTTGTATTTCCTTCTCTATGCATCTAAATGAGGGCTTGTGTTTTTGCAGGACGATTTGCATTTTACAATTATCCCATCTCTGGACGCATAAAAAAACTATTTAACCTATTTAATATCTCTATACCAAATACATTTAAATCCTTATGTATGTATGTCTAGGGGTTTTAAAAGCTTTTTTTTGGGTTCCCCCTAGGAACTAATCAGAGTCAGCTTTTTTTTTTCAGAGATAATGATATGACAGTTCAGCTCTGATTGGTTTTGCTAGGGGAAAACAAAGACAGTTTACTGCTAGGACTTTTTTATTTTTGGGCCCTTGTTTTTTTTTTTATACATTTCAGTACTTTTACCCAATGAAATCATGTTTTACAGGAAAAACTTTTTTTTGTGTCACTGCATTCGAAGACCAATACCTTTTTAATTTTTTGTTCATTTAGTTGAATTGTGTTGGATAGGATGAGTTGTAGTTTTATTGGTGTCATCTTGGGGTATAAATATTTTGTTGATTCATTCTTATAGTTTTGTGGGGAGTAATACACCAACTAGCAAAGCTATCATTATTTTGCTATTTGTTTTACATCACGCACTGTGTGGTATATATCAACTTAATTCAATAGGTGTGGTGTGGAATGCTGCAAAGTAAGGATGCTTTTAAAGAAAGATGTGCTAAAAGTTTATTTTTATAATTTAACAAAATGAAAAATGAAAGAACTAAAGCCCAAAAGAAATCTATTTTAAATTTTTTTACCCTCTTTGGGCGAATGTATGTCGGGAGTTGCGCCTCTTTTTGGCGGGAAAACGGCGCAATGTTGCTTGCTGGGGCAACCTTCGCCACTTTCGGGTGCGCCTAACATGAAGGGGGTGAAAAGGGGGCGGTTTGTGGGGTTTTGGGGCGGGACGCGGCAATTTCGAATACTCCAAGGCATGCATGATCGCGGGTCGGCAAAGTGCGGCGCATTGCAGCGCTCGCCAGCTACGACAGGCAGACCTAGTTGAAGCTGGTCTAAACGAGCCGGGGGAGGCGAAGTGAAGCGAGAACGTAAAATGAGCGGAAAAATATATAAGATCGCAAAGAAATAATCTCAGCTCTCAGCTCCGCAGCCATGGAGTTTTGAAATAAAAAAAAACGTTTTTATTGTGAAAAACATTATCAGAAAAGAGCTCAAACCTTCTAAAAAAAATACATAAATAAAATCACTTTCCAAAAATCAAGAACGCCGTTACATCAGGAATTAAGATCTTGGAAATTGCCGGGAAATACAGTAATTCAAATTCTGAAAGCTCTTCTCATTGGTCGGCATAAACCAGCCAATCAGAATAGGAGCGACAGTGACGCATTATAAGCTATGGAGTAGTATTGACCGATCAAATGAAAAGGCGGGACAGTTCAAAATACAGTAAAAATTCAGAAAAGAGCTGATTGGTTGAACTAGCAGGGCCTTAGCAATCCCGGCCAATCAGAATAGGAGCGACAGTAAACCATTATAACCTATGGAGAAGTATTGACCAATCAAATGCAAAGGCAGGACAGTTCAAAATACAGTAAAAAAGGCAGAAAAGAGCTGTTTGGTTGAAGTAGCGGGGGCTTGGCTATCCCGGCCAATCAGAGCGCGAGCTACTTTGTCCCATTGTAGTCTATGGAGAGATCGGGGCAATGAAATCTCGGCTCTCAGCTCCGTGAGGCATGGAGTATGATTAAAAAAATCGTTTTTATTAGGTGTAAAATATTATCTGAAAAAGAGCTCAAACCTTCTAAAAACATACATCAATCAAATCACTAACAACGCGTTTGTCGCCGTCACCGGCGCAACATCAGGAATTGCGATATTGGAAACTGCCGGGAAATACAGTAATTCAAATTCTGTAAGCTCTTCTCATTGGTCGGCAGAAACCAACCAATCAGAATAGGAGCGACAGTGAACCATTATGACCTATGGAGAAGTATTGACCAATCAAATGAAAAGGCAGACAGTTCAAAATACAGTACCTATCACTTTCAGACAAACCTCATGAAGTAACAGGAGACTAAAGTACAAACACTTTCTCAAATATGCTTCATTAGGAAAACCAAAGCATTTAACCTGTATTTCAGTTTTAAAAAAAGCGCTGGCCCTTTAAACAGCTATAAAGTCGGGCAAAGGGTGGGCACATGCATTTGTGGAGGGACAGTTGTAATTTCCCTGAGCTGGGGGGTCCACAGGGGGGGATCTTTTAATCTACATCATGTGCTCCCCCACAGCAGTGTATTTTAGATGCCTGTTTGCTTGGGGGAGGGGGTTTAAAAGGGGGTTGCCCACACAAAATTATATTGGAATTTTTTGGGGCCCAAAAAACAAAGGGATTACTTTGGGTTTAAAAATTGGGCAAAGTGTATGGTTTTAGGGGAAGGGTGGTTTACAGTGTTTATAAACCGGTGTTTTTTTAACGGGTTTCGGGGAACATTCTGCCCTGCCCGGGTCTGCACAGAAAAGGGAAAGGCATTAAGAGGGGGGGCGGGGATGTGTTTTTTTGGCCCGGCAAGGGGGAGAACGTGAAGGGGATACAATAAAACAAAACCCCCCCGCATGTACTCATGTTTTCCCCCTAACTAAAAGCACAATTTAAAGGGGAAAAACTTTTGCTGAACACATGGATAGGTAAAAGTTAAAAAAGTTATTCTCAAAAAATTGACACATTCAATTTAAAAAAAATAGGGCGGGTGTCGGGAAAGGCAAAACGGGTTGGGCCCTTTAAGGGGGTTTTAACGGGCGGGGGCCGGGAAAATTTTAGTTTTTATTTTTTTGGCCTTTGGGTCTTTTTTGTCCCTGCAGTGTGACTACCTTATTGGTGCCTGCTGTGCTGTATGTATGAGACCCCAGCACCCCTCTGCACTGTTTTTATCTCCCAAAAAATGAAAAAGGGGTTTCTCCTTTTTTACAAATGAAAGAAAAAACCGGGTTTCCCCTGTAAAAACCCTGTAAAATCCTCTGGACCTAAGCCATTTTTTTGAAAAAGTCTTATAATTTCTTTCTCTATCAATTCTGGGTGTTTGTGGGGAGGTGTTTGGGTTTATCTTTAAAGTCATTCTGCAGATTTTCCGGGAAGGTTGTAAGATTTGCATAGTAGTTTCCCATTAAAAAGGGGGGTCAATTTTTCCCTTTGGATTCATATCCATGACTCAGTATAAATTTTGGCGAAGATAAATAATTGAGAAATGTTTTTTTGATTGCCCCAAAGATTGCCGTGGGGAGAGGTAGTTGAAATTTAATTTCCCAGTGAGTTTCCCAATTTTGTTTTTGGAATTTTTTTTGTACCTTCCCTTTGGGTCTTTTTTTTTTAAACCCCCTTAAAGCCCTTTAAAGACTCCCATAGTCCGGGGTCATTTGGGGGTTCACGACCGGGCCCCCGAAATGGAAAAGCCCCTGGGGATCGCGCGAACTCAAAACCCGTTTTTCCGCGATGGAGCGGGGTGTCAGCTGTATAGTACAGCACATCCCGCCGTGGGTGGCCCCGACCCCGGGGGTTTAAACCCCCTTAATTATCCGCCCAATGGGCGCAAAAAACAAAGAAGACCGGGGAGGAAAACTTTTTCCTCCTAGGCCCTCTGTGGGCGGCAGAGCGCAGGACGCACAAACCTGCAGCTCCTGCCCCCCTGCAGATAGACGGGGGGGCGGGGAAAAATGCCTTGGGTTGTCTGTGACGTCACGATGCCCGGGTCCCCTTGGGCAGGGCCCCGGGCCCTCGTGACTGACAGTTGCCCATAGGAACCATCATAGAAAACAAGATGCACTGTTTTCCTATTGAATGAGGATTAAATCTTCTTTTAAAAATCCTCTAGGGGGAAATTTAAAATAAAAATGTAAAAAAAATTTAAAAAAAAAGGTAAAAAAAGGGAAAAACACAAACAAAAAAATTTAAAATAAAAATAGTACACCCCCCTTTTCCCTTACAAACCCCAAAATCGCCCCAAAAAAAAATAAAAAAATAAATAAAAGTACCCATTTTTGGTATCCCCGGGGGTAACGACAAAACCCTTTTAAATTCTTCTGTTAATTAACCCGTACGGGAAGCCGTTAAAAAAAAAAAAAAAAAAAAATCACAAAAATTAAGATTATTGTTATCCCCCACAATAAAATGGGGAAATTTAAAAACGATCAAAAAATTTCCCGAAACCCAAAAGGGTTTTACCAATTTTAAAAATTTAGTTTAAACTGCAAAAAAAATCCTTATAAGCTCGTTTTAGGAAAAATAAAAAAAGTATACTTTCGAAAAAAAGGAAAGCATAAATATTGTTTTACACACTAAAAAAACTTTTCTTTTTTTTTAAAATGCTTAAAATAAAAAAAAGAAAAAAATAGGGTTTTCGCCCTAAACATAGCGACCCCAAAAAGTAAAACAATTATCAAGGGAAAATGCACGGGACCCTTTTTAAAAAAAAAAATAAAAAAAAAAAAAACCCCCCTAGGGGTTGCAGTATTTTCTTCCCCCCTGGCCCCCAAAAAATGGGTTTTAAAAACGTTTAAAAAGCCTTTTTCCCCCCCAAAAAAGAAAATAATAAAAACTCAACTCATCGCCAAAAAAAAAAATTCCCCTTTCAGCTCCAATCAGAAAAAATTTTAAAAGTTTTGGCCCCCAGACCCATGGCGAAAGCAAAAAGTATTTTTTTTGGGTTTAATAAAATGTTTTTTTTTGTTAAAAAAAACAGTAAACAAAAAAAATATACCCCCAAATTGGGGATCGGGGGTAACGATTGGGCCTGCTGGGGTAAAAATACCCTGTTTTTATATCCCTACAAGGGCCCCCATAAAAAATAAAAAAAAAAAACACTACCACGTTGCTTTTATTTTTTTTTAAAAATCCCCAAAAAACCTTAATAAAAGAAAATGCATATATGCCCCCATAATTTGGGAAAAATAAAAAAATTCAACTATTCCCCCAAAAAAAAGCCCTGCACAGCTCTGCACACAGCAAAAAAAAAAAAAGTTATGGCTGTCAGAATGGAAAAATAAAAACGCAATTTTTTTTAACGTATTTCTACTTGGGAAAAGTAAAAAACGAAAAAAAATATATAAAATTTTATAAAAGTTGTTTAAATTTTCCCACCCCCCTAGTAAAATTATTTTACAAACATTTTCACCCGCACGGGAATCTGTAAAATTGAATCAAAAAAAAAATGACCGAACGCGTTTTTTTCCCCCCTTTTCAAATTTCCCCAAAGTAAAAAAAAAAAATGGAAAAACTTGGGGAACAAAATGCACATCACCCCTAAAAAAAATTTAGATCCCTGATGGGTGTTTGATCCAAAATGGGGCGACTTCTGGGAAAGGGTTTTGCCTTTTCTCTATTTGGGGGTTTTCAAAAACGACATGGCCCCACCCAAAAACTCGTTCCAAAAGCCAAAAGCCTCCCCCCCTTAAAACGCCCTGCCTGCGCCCAAACCTTTAAAACCCCCATGTAGGGTATTTCCGAACTTGGAAGAAATTGCTTAAAAAGTTTTAGGGGTTTTTATTTCCAGGTTCCTTGAAAATATGAAACATTTTAAATAAAAAATTTCAGATTATTGAAAAAAATTTTTTTTTTTTTTTTTTTACACCTTAGCTAAAAAAAAAAAATTTTGAATCACCCGAGGGGTCTATATACTCAATCACTCCTGAATATTCATTTAAAGGGTTTTGGGGTAGTTTCCAATATGTGGGCTATTTTTGGGGGGTTTTTTTTTTGTTTTACAACCTTTGGTTTTCCCCCCAAAACCCGAAAATCCTAAAAAAAAATGTATTGAAAATGAACCCCCGAGTATATAGGGGCTCCTCCTATTTGGGGCTTATGGGGAGCCAAAAAAATGCACTAAGGGGCCCCATATGGGTAAACTCTAAAAATTTAGCAGTCCCCGGGGAAATTTATATTAAATTGAAATTTTCCTATCACATTTAGTTTCCCGTAATAAAGGGTAAATTTGAAAATCTCAAAAAAAGGGGAAATTTTTGAAAAATTTTCCACCTCCCTTTTTTTAATTTTTTGTGACTATTGAAGGGTTAAACAAAATTCCCAAAAGTGTTTTAAATATTTTAAAGGGGGCTATTTTTTAGATGGCGTCACTTATTGGGGGGAACTAACTGCAGGCCCCCCAAAGCCCCGTCAGAACTGGATGGTTCCCTAAAAACATGTATATTTTCAAAAATTTTCCCTTTAAATGTGAGAAATTACTAAAAATTTCTAAGCCCCGTAATGGTAAAAAAAAAAGACATTTAAAAAATGTGCCAACCTTTTAGTGGACCCTTTGGGAGAGTATTTTTAAATATTTTTGGTGAATAATTATCGTCTTGCATCAGAATTTTTTCAACTTTCAAAATCGCAAAATTTTTTCCAAAAATTTTTATGAAATTTTTTATATTTTTTACAAAAAAAACAAAGGGGGGTATGGGTAAAAAATTTTTACTAACTTTAAAACCCAATTTTGTCCCCGGGGAAAAAAATCCCGAATCACATGGGAATTTTGGGTTAAAAAATGTCAAAAAAATTTTTTCTCACATAAATTGAAATGTAGTTTTTAAAAAAAGGGGGGGTTTTTAAAAGGGCAAAAAAGGCTGGGGCCTTTGGGGTTTTAAAAAAGGGGAGAATTTTCAAAAACTGTAAATTTACTGGAAAAAATTTTTTTTTTTTGATGTAGCACTAAATCTCCTCCTACAATCAACAAAAAGTTTAAGAGTTTAAGGGTATAAGGAGTCTTAAAATAAGCGAAGGAGAAAGGCTTACTAATCAAATATTCAGCCCTCGCTGGGAGGCAAAAAAGAAAAGGGGCCCACCCCAAAAAGCTAAGTTATAACAGAGGGGAAAGTAGTAGAGTTTTGAAGGCATTAAAAAATTCCCCCGGGCCCTGACAGTTCTAACTCAAAAAGAAAAAATTAGCAGAAAAAAAATCTGTGTGCTATTGTGCCCCCAAATGGTAGTTCTTTTTTTAAACTAGAGGGGGGGTTTGGGAAAACTTTTTTTTGATGGAGGAAAACCGGGATTGGCAAGAGGCAGCAAAAGTTAACTCTTTCAGCCCCTGAAGCCCGTAAGAGAGTCCCCAGAATTAAGTGGTGCCTTCCCTATTGTGCAGGGTATTTTGCAAAGCAGAGCAGCCTTTATAAAGATATTCTAATTGGGTCCCTTGTCCCAGTGCAGGACTTATCTGGAGTGGGTTGCAGCTCCCTGGGCTCCGGATTTATTACCGCCAGCCTCCGTTGCCTGATCGCTTCAGTGGGCACTCTCCCGGCTGTCCGCAGTCTCCTGCTGGTGTCCGTGCTGTCCTGCTATTTATTGCCGGCGGGGTACAGGAATGCGCCGTTGACCTGGGTTCCTGCTCTTGGTAGCGTGTCCGGGCGCTCCCTTCCTACTCCGGTCTAGGCCGAGGATGTATCAGGGCTCATCCCTGTATCTCCGGTGAGAACTCAAGGTTCACTCCGCACCCAAATGGTGCCGGAATATTCCACTATCCTGCCCTGCTGGTTTCGGTGCAGTATGAGGCTTAGTTGAGCCACAATAGCTGATCTCCGTCCTAATTCAAGCGACCGGCGCCATTGCCAGCCAGGCCACGCCCCTTTTTTTCCAAAACCCTAGGGTTTTGGAACAAAAGTCCCAAATTAAAAAAGTACAACTTGTCCCCAAAAAAAAAACGCTCAAAATTTTCCTTGTAGGGGGAAAAAAAAAAAAACTTTCATGGCTTTTAAAGGGCGAGGAGGGAAAAAATTAAAGAAAAATTTTATTTTTTTTTTTGGAGGGTTTAAAAGGGGTTTAAATTATTTTGTCCCCTTTAAATGAAAATCCCAGACAACTTGTTTGCTATTGAATCGTCCCAAATTCGAGGCAATTTTAATCTCTTCCTTTTTGGGGAAAGGAAAAAGGGGAATAACACCAAATATTGTTTTGATGTCTCTTGTTCAATAAAATTTTCCCTTTTTCCTTCATTCATAAAAAATAACTTTTAACAAGAGAGGGGCAAATTAAATTCAAACCCGAAGTGGAATTCTTTTTAAAAATTTCGGGAAAAAATTCGATTCTGAACAAAAAGCGAATTTTGGGGGGTGCTTTTACGGGAACGCATTTGGGTTTTTTGTTTTTGAAAAAAGGGCTGCGAGCCCCAGGGGCGTTACTTTGGGCAAAGAACTCGGGGAAGTAAAAAAGGGTAGCCAAGATGACATGTGGGGGAGATAACCCCCAATTTAAAGGGGGCCCGGGCGAAAAATTCTGTGACGCCCACCCCACTATAAAAGTCCGGGCGCCATGCTCGCTCCCCCACACTCTTCTCATTTGGCTGTTTGGGGAAGGTCCCTGGCCGCTGCGGGTTTAAATATAATCCACACAAAAGAACCACTTTTAACAGAGGTTTTTTTGGGGGTTTCACAGCTTGCCAGAAAACGCTTTCTTTACGTTCAAAAATTTCGATTTTGTGGGGTATTGGGGGCTAAACCCAGTGTGGGGCCAAATGCAGCTCCCATAACTTTTTAAAATGCTACCCTGCTCAGTTTTTGACACATTGAAAAACCCCAAAAATTTATTCTAAGCCTTTTTTTTTTGCTATTTTATTCATTTAAAAAAGAAACAGCTTTTTTAAAAATCCAAATACCATTTAAAATTTTTGGTTTTTCTCATTTAAATTTTGCGCAATTTAAATCCAAAGGGTTTTAATTTCTTTGGGTTTGTTTTGGCTTTTTGGGGTCCAAAAAGAAACTTTTTTTTTTTCCCCCTTCCTGTAGCAAAAATTCTTTAACCAAAGGGGTTTAATTACAAGTTTTTCCGGGTTGGGTTTTTGTTCCTTTAAATTTACACCCGTTTTTAAAAACCAAAAACCAAAGCTGGTAATTTTTTTGGCGGGCCAATTTTTTTGCGCAATTTACTTTAAAGGGGTTAAACCCAAGTATTTTTCAAACAGTTTTTTAAGTAAAAGAAACGTTTTTTTTCCCACCGCCAAAAAAAAAATTTTGGGCCTTAGCAAAAAATTCAAACCCGAAGCTTAATTAACAATTTTTTCTGTTGTTTTTTTCCCAAAAAACCACCCCCGGGCTTTAAACACCCCACAAACCCTAAAAATTTGTTGGAAACACATTTCTTTTTGCGCAAATTCCCCCCCCAAGGGGTTTTACTAAGTATTTTTCTGTTTTTTGTACTTAGAAAAAAACCGTTCTTTTTTCACCGCCAAAGAAAAATTTTGTACATAATTCATATCCACGGTTAATTAACCTTTTTTATTCTTTTATATTCAGAAAAATACACAGTTTTTTTTTAAACGGCACGAAAAAAAGTAAATTTTTCCTGCCCATGCTTGGGGAACGAAATTTTTATATCCAAGGAAATTCCCCAAGTTTGGGTTAGTGGGTTAATTTAAAAGTCAAATACTTGGTGTGATTTATCAATACAGATATTTTTCATAAAAACAGAGTCTTTTACTTTTAAGAAAAAAAAAGGTATGTCAACAGAAAAGGGGGCTGGCTCTTCACCTGCAAAGGGGGCAGTGACACAAACTTTCCCTGGGAAAAAACCCAAAGGTCGCAGCACAGAAAGGGGAAAGTCGCAGCAGGGTCCCCTCGGGGGAGGCCAAAGGGCCCGGGGTGTCCTAGGGGCCGGGGTATTTTTCACAACCCAAGGGTTTTTTAAAATTTGGTTTTGACGGGCTTTCCCACTTTCCTCCCAGATGACACGACAACCCCAGCCAAAGTCTTTGGGAACGTCAACCCCCCCCCCTTTAGTTACCCATGGCCCGGGAGCGGGTCGCGCCCCACCTTCCTCAACCCGCCTCTGTCCCATGCCTTTCCCCTCAGCCAAAAATCTATTTATGGGGTGGGGGCCCTCACGCCACTATATAGCGAGGATGAAAAAATTTGAGGAGGGCAGTCACCAGTTTATTTGGGGCAGCAAAAGAAAGGGGGCCCAAAAACCCCTTCTTTTTTGCAAAAGGCGGCAAAGTATAAAAGGTTGGAAAGGGGCCATGGGGAGGCCCGTTTTTATTTTTTTAAAAGCTTCCCTGAAATCCCAAAAGACCGGTGATGGGGAAACAGCATTGACGATAAAAACACAAATCGTATGTATGAAGCCGACCGCACTTGGGAGCCAGGGAAGCAAGGCAACATCATGGGAAAAGGAAAGAAGGGGCTTCAGTTTTCGCCGCGGGCACCCATCACAGCCACAATTTGGGTTTTGTTTGGCCGTGAGTCCGCAGGGTAGAAAGCATGTGGGGGTTTTCCGGGAGCCAACGGCCACGGGTAGAAAACCCGCATTCGCATTTCCAAGAAAGTAGGGGCCCAAAGGGGCTCAGCGGGGCAGCGGCGGTATTTAGCCCACTCAGTGTGGAGCTTTGGGCCGGTAAAATCACAACTGGGGCCTGGTGGCGTTCCTTGCTAAGAAAACCGAAGGAGTTTAAAGTGGGTATTTGTAGAAATCTGTGGGCAAAAAAAGTGAAGCGGGGCCCGGGGACTAACTTTGGGCCCCAAACCCCGGGGAAAACACATGCGGGCCGCACAATCCGGGGGCCTTTGGGAAAAAACTGGCAAGATGGGGGTGGCCCTTCCAGCCCCAGCAACAGAAAACAGCGGGGCGCCAGGGAACGCATGCCAATGCAGCCAGTCAAGGCCCCACCACCCCCGAAAAAGGGAAGCTGTTTCTTTTTGGGCCCATCATTTTCCCGGGTTCCAGTTCTCCTGCTCCTCGCTCCCACAAAAGGCCCCCAGCATTTTTTAAAACGAGGCGATTGGAAAAAGGGGACAACATTATGCCCCCCAACCCCATCCTAAGGTGCAAAGCTGACCATTCCCTGTCCAATTTTGTTGGTTCCCTGCAGTCCCCCCCCTTTTCCCAAAAATTGGTGGACCGGCACCGTTCGGGAGAACAAAATGGCTTGTCCCGACTGAAAAAGGGAAGATTTTTCCAAGCTGTAATTTTTTTTTCCCAAAAAGGAAAAAAACCCAGAAATTCATAAAATGTAAAACCCCAAAAGGGGGGCCACCCCTTGAGTTTATGGGTTTTTTTTCCAAGGTGCACGGAAGCGCGGGGGGGTCACTGGAGTTTAAACACATCGGGGCCAGTACATGCCCTTTTAAGGGCCCACGGGAAAAATTGCTTCCTGCCCGGGCCCCACACCAACAATTTTGGTTTGGGAGACGCCACTTTCTCCTCCACGTTTCAAATTTCGGCCCCTTTTGCGCCCAATGTCCGCCTCCTCCTCCTCCACCACCACCATCATCCCACCTCCACAAATACTGCTCCCTAAAACCCACATGTGAAAAGGGCCCCCAGCGGTGCCCCACGCAGTTTCTACACCTGGCTTTCCTCGCCAAAACGAATCACACGGGGGGGAAGGAAAAAACTCCCTTACCTTTCTTTGCGAAAAGAAACCCGATGTGTGGCTTTCCCCCCGCCCAACTGCAAATGGGAACCATGGTGACAGACAAGGGGAGGAACATGGTTTTTTCGCACTGAAACCGGAGGAGGGTTTGGTCCATGCGCCCTGCATGGCTAGTGTTCAATCCTGGTTGGGGAAAATTTTCCCTAATTTCCTTCCACTGACTTCAGAAATTTTCTAAAAAATGGCCAGGAAACTGGGGCATGCACTTCATCCTTTCCTACAAAGCCAGGAACCCCCCCTTTTAGTTGGGCCACGGCAGAAGGCCCCCCTTCCCACACACTCAAAAAATCGATGTTTCCAAACCCTTTGGGAAGTCCAACCTACACATGTTGGACCGATTTAAATGAAAAAGAAAAGGGGGCCCCATTAAAAATTTTTTTGATAAACCCAGGGGGCAGGAGAAACTCCCCCTTTTGTAACGTTGATTCACCAGTGGCGTCAAAACGTGAACCCAACCTTTTCCCTGGGGGGCCCAAATTCGAGGAGGAAACCCCCTTTATTTGTCATTCACCATGACTAGGGGTTTTAAAAACGTCTTTTCCACTGTTTTCATGCCCGGGAAACCCGATGCGGGAAAAACCCTGTCTGGGTCAGGGGACGGGAGCCCGGGGCCCACAACATCTCGCGGCCACAATGAGTCCAGGGGGACTAAAAAGGGAGGAGGAGGAAAAATTTTGGAGCAGAAACTTTATTTTTTGGGTGAAATGATGGAAATTTTCCAACCCAGGGGAACAAAGAGGAGGAGCGGGATCATCTGGGGGAGGTAAAATGGAGATGAGGAAACGGGGAAAAACCCCCTTTAAAGGGCACCGGGCCCGAAACCAATTTTGGAGGGGAGGGGCCCCTCGAGTCCCCTTTTTCCAGAGGGGGCCCGCTGCAACCCTGATTTGCCTGGCTATGAAGCCGAATAGTCCCCAAACCCCGGAAAGGGGGAAATACCTGCTCCCACCCAATTGGACCCTCCTACCGGCCAAAAAGGGACCTTTTTCCCACCGCTAAAGAGGGAGGAAAAACCAAATACAAATAGAAACCCTCCTTAGTCAGTTGGGGGCCCCGCGCCAAATTTTGCGGCACCCGTCCCCCCCTTTCTGACGGGGGTCTGACCGGGGGGGTTCCTCAGCGCTCACATACTTTTACCCCGGGGCTGCGGGGGGGAAGAGGGGGGGTTTGGGAGCTACCAACTCCATCATCAGCAACCTAAGTCCTGGGAGTAACTGATAAAGAGCTTCCTTCACCCGCCTAGTGAGGAGGGTTCGCCAGCAGCAGCAGCAAAGGACCTTGAGCAGCCCCCCTGAACCAACGGGTGGGGGCCTCCCTTGGACAGCACTCGCCCCCCCAGTTGAAAAAACCCACTGGACTACGGGGCACCAAACTGGATGGGGTGGCCGCAACTTCCCGAGTTTGCAGGGGAGAACTGCCCTTTGCCCGGCCAGAGGTGGCATCAAGCGGAGTTCAGTTTTGGGGGGCCCCCAAACGTTCCCCCAAAGGGAGAACCCCTTGTCCAGGGGAAAAAGTGGAAAGACAAAACCTTAGTCAATAGAATCGGGGCTTAATGGGCCAGGTTTTCCACAAAACCCAAAGGCCTTAGCATCAAAACTAAAACCAGCCCATGACGCCTCCCCCCAAACTTTTTGAGAAATGATCGGTTAAAACTACGGGGCCCAGCCACTTTTCCCTGATGCTCCCCACCCGCCAAAATGCCCAACACTTTCTGCTGACATTTCTCCATTCCACCAACCATCTTTACCGGGGGCGGGTATTGCCACCCAAACCCAACCCCCAAACTGTGTCATTGTACCACTCTAAACCTAAATGCGCGGGCGCTTTTTCGGGGGCCCGTGAAAATCCACACGTGCCCTTTTGGCCCACCTCTGACCTCATGTTTGCTGCCCCTGTTGTTGCCCTGCCTCCACCTCCACACTTTTGCCCTTGGCCACTCTTTTGGCCTACTTCTTTTTTTGGGCCACCTCCAAATGCCCATTGTGCCACGTTCTGACCTCATCGCTGCGGTGGCTGCTGGGGGTGCCCTCCACACTCTCTCATTGGGCCAATCTCTGACCTAAATTTTGCTGCAGTCACCCCCAAAAACCGTCATTTTTGCCACTCTCGGGGAACCCCCTATTCCGTTGCTCCACCCGTCCCCTTTCCACACTGTGTCACTGTGCCACTCTGGGGCCCCTACCCCTGTTTTTTGCCCCCTTTCCAAAAGCCATTGGGTGCCACTCCCCTGCCCCAAAAGCAAACTGCTCTGTTGTTGCGGCGGGGCCCACCCCCCACATCATTCAAGGGTGCCATTTCCCGACTTCATGCTGTGGCTGCGCCGACACCTTCCACACGGGGGTTTTTTGTGCCACTCTGTGGCCTACTCCTTTTTTTTTTGGAAACCCCCCAGAATGTCTTTTTGTCCCCCGGGTCTAAACCTCAGCTGCCTGCGTGGCTGCTGCTGGGGCCCTCCACCCCTTTTGCCCATTTGTGCCCCTCTTTGGCCCTATTTCCGTTTTGCCACCCCCCAAAAATGTCATTGTGCCACTGCCTTACCTCATGCTGCTGCGTGGCGGGCTGCCGAAAACCAACACACGTGCCTTTGGGCCCACTCCCCTGACCTCTTTCCTGTTGCTCCTCCCCGTCACCCCCAAACACCAAAATTTGTGCCATTCGGGTGGCCAAAACCTGTTTTTTGCCACCCCCCAAAGAATGCCCCTTGTGCCCCTTTTCCCTGCCTAAAGCTCCCGGGCGGGGTTGGCCCGGGCTCCGTAACTTACACCGTGTAAATTTGTCCCACCGTGGCCTACTCTTTTTTTTGGGTAAACCTCTAAAAAGTCATTGGGGCCACCCCTCTGCCCATGCCTGGGGTTTTGCGGCCGGGCCCCTTTCCCAAAACCTCGGGTCACTGATGTTGCCCCCCCTAGCCCTCAACGTTTTTTTTTCCAGCTTTCGCTCCCGATACTTTATCGGGCAAACATTCCCCGTTTTTCGGTTTTTTTTGGGGTTCATTTTTGGGCCCTTTTAAAAAGTGCCCGGGAATTTTTTATATTTGAAGCGATTCAAAAGAGCCGGGGGGCAGTAAAGGGTGCGTGTCATACTAAAACAAAACCCATTGTAAAAAACCCAAAACCCAAGTTTCCCTTTCAGCTATTTAAGAAAACACAACGTTCTAAAAATCCCTGCAGGCTCTGTGCAGCCTGGAAAAACTGTTTTTTAACGCATTTCCCCCGAAGTAATTCGGGACCGAAACGAATTTTGTCGGGAAAAATTCCGGGGGAAGTCGCCCCAAACAAATTTTTTTAGAAATTCCCCCCCATCTTTTAACTATTACCTCTTAATTTTTTGAAAAACCTATGCAGTAATTTTAATCCTGCATAGAAGGTGAATTCAAAACACTAAAGAAGACATGTATGAAAAATGAAGTATACAAATTTTTAAATACCCCCATCCAGACACACCCAAAGTGGAAAAGATCTCATGCAGCTCTAGTTAAAAAATAATTTCCCTTTAATTTAAAATTCCAAATTTTAAAATAAATAAACAGGGTTCAAAAAACATCACCTCTCATACAAAAGCCCCCACAAATTTTGCGCTTGGTCAGGGCAGACCGAAAGCGCTTCGTAATGGGGTACCCCTTTAAACCTGGTCTGTTTACTCATACTGCTCCCCCAAGTTAAATAAGTTTTCCGGAACCTCGTAGATATTTGTGGGGAAGGCCTAAAATCTAAAACTTGCGGGGCCTTGAAACATTTACTCTATAAAACCCAAAAAACTAAAACAAATTTTAATAACCTTGGTGCTAATTTACATATTTATAAAGGATCTTACATAGGATGTTTGTAACTTGGAATTTTTTTTGAACTGGTTTGGGGAAAATTAGTATTTGGGAAAAATAAAATCAAATTTTAAAATTGAGAAACCCGGGGGGGGTTTTTCCCCCGTTTTCCAAAACGAATTTTCCACTTACCCCCAGAAATTTAGGGGCTTTCTCTCTCAGATTTTCCTCCCCCCTCCATAGGAATAAACCCCCTTTCTTAACCTTTTAAACTGAAAGGAGGGCATACGCCACAAGTTTTCTTCTATAAAATGTTTGGAAACAGCAGGCATATTGTGTCGCCATATATTTTTGCGGGTCATCTGTCATCTGATTCTTATTTTTAGCGGTGTAGTAGTACATCCAACATATTGTAGGTGGCATATATTACATAAAATTAAATATACCACGTATTTGCTGTTGCAATTTATGTATTGTTGGGCTCGATACTCCTTATTTGAGGGAAAAAGATGTTAAATTTTTTTTCCCCATCCCATATATTTTAAAAATTTAAAACAGAAGGGAAGCCCACACGATAAAAAATCCTTTTTTAATGTAACCATTAATTTGGCTTAATTAAAAATTTCGTATAGAGTGGGTGAAAAAATTTGAAAAAAAAAGTTTTTGGGGGTTTTCAAATACAAATCTGATGCCCTTTTGAAAATATAAACCCCTCAAAATTTATGGGCCGCATAATGCATGGGTAAGTATTTTTAAATGAAATTTTACGAAATGATTGTAAATTTTGGGGGGAAAATTATTTCAAAAAGGATACTTTCAAAAAAGATTTATTTGTTTTTGATTTATTTCTATCCACTATTAGTTGTGATCTTGGAATCTCAGATAAACCCTTTTTACTTTTCCCGTTATTTTTTTTTCGGAATAAACCCTTTTTGGAAACTTAGCCTATTCAACAAATTTCTCTTGTTTTTATTTTTAAAAATTTAATAGGGTTTTCTAAAAATTTCTTTTTATACGTATTTTAAATCCCCCGGGGAATGTTTTTGGTTTACAATTTCCGGAAGGCATGAAAAAGCAAAAAAAAATATAATTTTGGGGAAGAGGGCTGTTATAGGGGTTAATGCAAAAATTTAAGATTGGGGTTTTCCCCCCAAGTAATTTTCCAAAAAATTATAAATGAAACCCCCCTATTTTATTTTTAAATTTTAAATTTCATTTGATTTTGGTTTATATGCCCAAAAACCCCCCGGGGAAAAAAACTTCTGATTTGGCCCCCCCCCATATCAGGAGGAGGGTTTAACTATATAGGCGAAACCATACCATGGTCTGCAGTATACGGAGGGTAAGCTGAACATTCGTTTACTTATTCAACGTATGAACGTATGAAAAATGGCGCCGCCTCGGCAGTCGTAATTCTCAGTAAGTTAGTGTAGCATTTGTCAATATGTATAAAAAAGTGACTTTATAAGTGTGTGACTTTGTGAGACACATTTATGCGCAAAAAAATGCTGCATAGAGTATGAATGTGCCAAAATTTGTCTCAGTCTCGCTATTATGAAATCGGTGTGGATTGGTACGAGTTTTGTAAATTTTGCCGTGACACATTCATAAGTGTGGTGCGTTCTACGAATCTGACATGACATGCCCCCACAGAATTGGTGCATACCAAAGTGTTGTTTTTTTGGGCCTAGGACAGGTCATGCATTTGTCAGACTGGCCTACGACAAGTTTTTTTTTAGCTCAAAGTACGCCAGAAGACTGGAGCAGCCCTGTTCATACATGTCGCCCTAAATCTTTCTAAACAAGACTTGTTGCAACATTGCTTTTTTTTTTTTTTAAACCAAAATTAAGTTTATTTAAGAAATATGCAGAAAATACATAATCAGTACAAAGAAATAACATATATAAAAACAGATACAAATATATAATTTCGTCATTCAATTATATCATCCAATTAAGGTTACATCAGGGAACTGGTACGGAAAACTTTGCAGGGCATAAGATACCCATAGTTTTCCTAGCATGCAATTGTATCAGGATAGCGAGAGAAAGCAATGTTGCTTTATTGGTTCTATTTTGTTCCACTAGAGCATAGAAATAGCGGTTGCAAAAGGTTATCATAGCCTTAAAATAATTATTCATATTTTTTTTCTCTCTCGTGCTAAATTGTTAGCTGCACAATCAAAACTGAAATTATTTGTAATTTCACTTTCATTTTACTGTGAGACTTCTCCTGCAAACCTGAAGTTGACATGTCTTGGCTCACTGCCTTGTCTGGTGTGGCAAGCAACATGTCCATTTTTTAGTACATGGTAGTGACATCCTTCCTCTGGTCTTCACAGTCTTACCAGTTAATTACAGAAAAGATGACCACAAGCTGCTTTTATCAGTCAGACAATACCAGATTTCTGAAAACTGAAACCAGGCATCCTACGCAGAGGTTTCTTTGGTTATATTGCGTGCAGCCTGATCGAGAATCGTCTAGTTGGTTTCAGAACAATGGGAGACAGCACAACTGCTGTTTTTAAAGACCTCAGCAAGAACCACCATAAACACTGAACTTGTAACCTGCTCCATTTGTATTCAGGTCTCCTCTGTTGCAACAAATTTGCATACATTTATGAAATCAAAAAAGGCTACATGACCTTGATGTTGGAAGTTATTATTATAGACTTTTTGGGAACCTATCATGACCTACTAAAGTTCATTCACATACTGGAAGACACAACAGAGCTCAGCAAATTCATTTACATTAGTTACTGTTGAGAATATGACCCTGTCTTGGTCACAGTGCTGCACATTCAGAGCAATGAAGACTAATTTATATTTTATTAAAAACGTTAATATAATATTAATATTCATAGTAATCTATAATATTCGTCTTCAAGCACCAGCGTACAATACATTGTGACACAGCACAACCCAAGATAAATGAAAATGTTTACCATACATAGCATGAATACACAGCCAAGTCATATCATTATGACCACTTCCTTCTTTTAAAGTTGCCATTGTATAGCTCATGAAGGAAGTCATGTGCCCTGGCTAGCTTGTTGGGTATAAAAAGTGTATGATAGGTTGTCGGCAGACATATACACTGGCTTTCGGGCCCAGGGTGGCAGTATTTCTGAAACTGCACAGAATGTGAATTGTGCTGCTGTGGTGAGAGTGTATCATGAGTGGTATTAACTCACTATCCAAAATAAAAAACAAATACATTTTGCATATACAGTGGGTACGGAAAGTATTTATACAGATTTACATTTTTCACTCTTTGTTTCATTGTAGCCATTTGGTAAGATCCTAAAAATTTAATTTTTTTTGCTCATTAATGTACACTGCACCCAATCTTGAAAGAAAAAAACAGAAACGTAGATATTTCTGCAAATTTATTAAACAAGAAAAACTGAAATATCACATGGTCATAAGTATTTAGTCCCTTTGATGTGACACTCACATGCTGTCCATTTCCTTCTGATTCTCCTTGAGATGGTTCTACTCCTTCATTGGAGCCCAGCTGAGTTTAATTAAACCGATTGGACTTGATTAGGAAAGCCACAGACCTGTTTATATAAGACCTCACAGCTCACGTGCATGTCAGAGCACATGAGAATCATGAGGTCTAAGGAACTGCCCAAGGAGCTCAGAGACCGTATTGTGGCAAGGCACAGACCTGACTAAGGTTAATAATGTATTTCTGCAGCACTCAAGGGTCCTAAGAGCACAGTGGCCTCCATAATCCTTAAATGGAATAAGTTTGGGATAACCACAACTCTTCCTCGACCTGACTGTCCAGCAAAACTAAGCAATCATGGAAGAAGAGCCTTGGTGAGAGAGGTAAAGAATCCCAAGATCACTGTGGCTGAGCTCCAGAGATACAGTAGGGAGATGGGAGAAAGTTCCACAAAGTCCGCTATCACTGCAGCCTTCCAGTTGGGGCTTTATGGCAGAGTGTGCCGATGGAAGCCTCTCCTCAGTGCAAAACATCTGAAAGCCCGCATACAGTTTGCAAAAAAACACATGAAGGACTCCCAGACTATGAGAAAAAAGATACTCTGGTCTGATGCGATGAAGATTGAACTTTATGGTGTTAATTCTAAGTGGTATGTGTGGAGAAAACCAGACACTGCTCATCACCTGCCTAATACAATCCCAACAGTGAAACATGGTGGTAGTGTAACGGCCCAGTTCAGTATTTGTCAGGCGTCAGGAGGTGTGTTGTTACCATTAGCAACCCTGGACTATGTGTATTAGAGCCTACATGTTTATATCCTAGTTTAAGCCTCTCTTGTAGTATATTTAATGAGCAATGTATTTCTGTATTTCTGTTTTTGTGATATTCTGTATGTATTGACCTCTAGTGGTGAAGGTGTTACAGTTTCCATAGCAACCCACTAGGAGATATTGATTGGTCAATTCATATGTCTGTAAAACAAGTGTTGAGCTTGATCAAAGCTCCTCCACTGCAACCCATCAGTCTCTAGTTATTGGCCAGGGGAAAGCTGTCTCCGCCCATCCTCTACCCAAGAGGCTGTGCGGGTTCTGACAGTTGGTAGTCTGGCTTCGCCAGAGTCACATCTAACCTCTCTGTATCACCTCAGAAATCCTGTCAGTCCTGAGGTTTAGTCCCCTAACCTGTTCCCAGGCAGCTATAAGGATTGATGCGTGTCCTCATTGTCTCAGTAGGACATGCTCTGTATTTAGTAGTGCCTGCTGTCAGATTGGTGAAGTGTTAGAGGGTCTCCCATTCACCCGTCCATGTCTTTCTGGCTTACAAGTCATTGTGTCCATGCGTATCCCTCCTGCTTGTCAGTGAGCGTTTACAGCGTCATCTTCTCTCAAGTTTATTCAAGTAACTTCAAGTAACCATTCACACGCACCTTATAAAGGCTGAAAACCGTAAGTTTCTGGAGCAGGTCTGTCTACTTCATTTTGTCTATCTGCTAAGGCCAAATCCATAGTAACCACGGTAACCCCCTCTCTGAAGCTAAGGAGTCTGATCAAGCCTGTATTTACTCAAGACCTTATATATCTGTATTGAACTGTATAAAATTAATCCCTTCAGTAAAATTTTCATCTATTTGCACCGTTATTGTGTAAAGACATTTTATTTAAAGAAGTTCCCTTGAGTATATGCTGAGAGGAGAAAGGGCTCCATCACCCTCGGACCCCGTTGTGACAGGAAGGTTGCAGAAGGTGAGCCCCAAAGTTGCACTACAACACCCAGCAACACCCTACAGCACAGCAACATCATTATCATCACTCACAGGGTATGATAGTAGCACCATCATGCTATGGGGGTGTATTTCAGCTGCAGGGACAGGAAGACTGGTTGCAATTGAAGGAAAGATGAAAGCGGCCAAGTACAGAGATATCCTGGATGAAAACCTCTTCCAGAATGCTCTGGACCTCAGATTGGGCCGAAGGTTCATCTTCCAACAAGACAATGACCCTAAGCACACAGCTAAAATAACAAAGCAGTGACTTCAGAACAACTCAGTGACCATTCTTGACTGGCCCAGCCAGAGCCCTGGCCTAAACCCAATTGAGCATCTCTGGAGAGACTTAAAATGGCTGTCCACCAACATTCACCATCCAACCTGAGGGAACTGGAGAGGATCTGCAAGGAAGAATGGCAGAGGATTCTCAAATCCAGGTGTGAAAAACTTGTTGCATCATTCCCAAGAAGACTCATGGCTGTACTAGCTCAAAAGGTGCTTCTACTCAGTACTGAGCAAAGGGTCAGAATACTTAAGACCAAGTGATATTTCAGTTTTTCTTGTTTAATAAATTTGCAAAAATAACTACATTTCTGTTTTTTTCTTTCAAGATGGGGGGCAGAGTGTACATTAATGAGCAAAAAAAATGAACTTATCAAATGGCTGCAATGAAACAAAGAGTGAAAAATTTAAAGGGGTCTTAATACTTTCTGTATCCACTGTATATTATAGGCGACCAGCAAGTAATGTGGTGGAAGACAGATATGTGCAAAGCAGACTTCTGTTTGCAGACATCTCCCCTGCACTGTGTAAGCAGGGGGCAGGGCAGCAGACACAACACATCTCTCCTGCACTGTGTAAGGAGGGGGCAGGACAGTAGACATGACACATCTCTCCTGCACTGTGTAAGGAGGAGGAGGACAGCAGACATGACATCTCCCCTGCACTGTATAAGGAGGGGAGTGGCAGCAGACATGACACATCTCTCCTGCACTGTGTAAGGAGGGGGCAGGGCAGCAGACACAACACATCTCATCTGCACTGTGTAAGGAGGGGGCAGAGCAGTAGACATGACACATCTCTCCTGCACTGTGTAAGGAGGCGAGTGGCAGCAGACATGACACATCTCTCCTACACTGTGTAAGGAGGAGGAGGACAGCAGACATGACATCTCCCCTGCACTGTATAAGGAGGGGAGTGGCAGCAGACATGACACATCTCTCCTGCACTGTGTATGGGGGGGGAGGGGCAGCAGACATGACACATTTCGCCTGCACTGTGTAAGTGGGGAGAGGGACAGTAGACATGACACATCTCTCCTACACTGTGTAAGAAGGGGGAAGAGCATCAGACATGACACATCTCTCCTGCACTGTGTAAGGAGGGGGAGGGGCAGTAGAAATGACACACCTCCCCTGCACTGTGTAAGAAGGGGAGAGAGGCAGACATGACACATCGCTCCTGCACTGTGTAAGGAGGGGGAGGGGCAGCAGACATGACACATCTCTCCTGCTCTGTAAGGAGGGGAAGGGGCAGCAGACATAACACCTCTCTCCTGCACTGTGTACGGAGGGGAGGTGCAGCAGACATGACATATCTCTCCAGCACTATGTAAGGAAGGGGAAGGACAGCTGACATGACACATCTCTCCTGCACTGTGTAAGGAGGGGGGAGGAGCAGCAGACATGACACATCTCTCCTGCACTGTGTAAGGAGAGGGGGGAGCAGCAGACATGACACATCTCTCCTGCACTGTATGAGGAGGAGAGGCAGCAGACACGATACACCTCCCCTGCACTGTGTAAGGAGAGGGATGGGCAGCAGACATAACACATCTCTCCTGCACTGTGTAAGAAGGGGGAGGGCAGCAGACATGACATCTCCCCTGCACTGTATAAGGAGGGGAGTGGCAGCAGACATGACACATCTCTCCTGCACTGTGTAATTAGGGAGAGGGGCAGTAGACATGACACATCTCTCCTGCACTGTGTAAGAAGGGGGACGAGCATCAGACATGACACATCTCTCCTGCACTGTGTAAGGAGAGAGTGGGGCAGCAGACATGACACATCTCTCCTGCACTGTGTAAGGAGAGGGAGGGGCAGCAGACATGACACATCTCTCCTGCACTGTGTAAGGATGGGCAGCAGACATGACACATCTCTCCTGCACTGTGTAAGGAGAGGGAGGGGCAGCAGATATAAAACATCTCTTTTGCACTGTGTAATAAGGGAGAGACGTAGCAGGGAATAGCACTTCAGCTGTTGGTCATCTACCAGAGGGGGGCCCAATGTACCTTCACCTTTTCCCCTATGATTAAAGTAGCTCCTGCAAAGATATCCAGGAAAGTTGGTTTGCACTACACTAAGTTCGTGACTATAAAAAGGCACATTGAAAAGTTGGTCATCAACAAATATGTTGAACATTATACAGTTGCTCCTTGTAAACATGTATAAATGTATAAATTTAGCTGTCCTAAATTTGACCTTTAAAAAAAGCAGCTACATATAGAATTCAACAAGAAAGGAGAAGTAATGAGAGAAGGAAGTATGCATGTTGTCCATGCAGGAATGCTGTGTATGGAGGCAAAAAGGCTGTTTTAAAAATACACCCATATTGAGAAATAACAATAGAAAAGATTACTGCAGTGCCCTTTGGGTCTCCCTAGCCTAAGAGCTTAGTAGAGACATAAAGAAAAAGTGAAGGTGCAAAAAAAAAAGACAAAATAAAATATTGCAGTTGTTATAAGCCAAAAGCATGTAGGCAATATCTCATATATTTAGCTAGTATATGAAGTAGTATAAGTATGGTTTTACACATAATATATTTAAAAATAAGAAAAACAAAACAAATAAAAAACACTGAGTATTGCAGTGTTTCCTTGGCAATTTTTTCGTGCATTTTTTTCTTGCAGATATGAGCTGAATTTCAGTATTGAAATATACAAGATGAGTCCAAAGTCCCAGGACGCCCTTTTATTTCAGAAATGAAAGGGAAAATGGCATATCTGAATATCACTCCACCCAGCAAGTAATGGGTGTGGGGGCCTAACTTTAGGCTATGTCTGGAACATGGCTGCCATTTTGAAAGACGCTATTCTGGATCAAGGGCAAGTTTTTCAAATGGGAGGGTGGTCATATAGCATATCACAGAAGACCAGATTTGTCTCAGAAATGAATTGCTGCAATCAGATTTGCAATATCTCTTGTGGTTTGAAAGTTTTCATCACAGAAATTGGCAACAACAGCTACTTGACATCATTGTCCCTGGTGCTGAACACAGAGCTGATTGCACTGGATCTAATTTTTATGTACTAGCAGGCTCGGACTGTGGGCCCCGGAGCCAGTGCTGCTGCTCCCCGGGGCCCGTCCGCGCATCCGGTCCCTGAACGCCTGGGTCCTGCGTCCCGAGCGCCCAGAGACCGGGCCCGGTAGCCGGGGACTAATGTCCCCGACTACCGGGGCTGCACGGTCTCAGCGGAGCACAGCGCCACTAGCGCTGCGCTCCGCTGATCTCCCTGGCAGGCTGAAGGCATTAGGCCTTCAACCTGCCAGGCGCCAGCCCCTACTGCTGACGTAGGGGGCGCGGTGACGTCACTTCACCGCACCGCCTATGCAGGGCGGCAGGAGCCGTCGGGGAGCTCGGAGCGTCCAGGAGCGTCAGGAGCCGGCGGGGAGCTTGGAGCTGCGGGAGCGGGAGCCATGTTAGTGGTTGTTTGTTTGTTTTTTTGACACTATCTAAGGGGGCCCCGACTACTAAGGGGGGTCCTGGCTACTTAAGGGGGGCCCTGGCTACTAAAGGGGGCCCTGGCTCCTAAGGGGGGCCCTGACTACTAAGGGGGGCCCTGGCTACTTAAGGGGGGCCCTGGCTACTAATGGGGGCCCTGGCTACTAAAGGGGGCCCTGGCTACTAAAGGGGGCCCTGACTACGAAGGGGGGCCCTGGCTACTTAAGGGGGGCCCTGGCTACTAAGGGGGGCCCTGACTACTAAAGGGGGGCCCTGACTACTAATGGGGGCCCTGGCTACTAAAGGGGGCCCTGACTACTAAGGGGGGCCCTGGCTACTTAAGGGGGGCCCTGGCTACAAAAGGGGACCCTGGCTACTAAATGGGGGCCCTGGCTACTAAAGGGGGGCCCTGACTACATAAAGGGGGCCCTGGCTAACTAAAGGGGCCCTGGCAAACTAAGGGGGCCCTGACTACCTAAAAAGGGGCCCTGACTACCTAAAGGGGGCCCTGACTAACTAAAGGGGGCCCTGACTAACTAAAGGGGGGCCCTGACTACCTAAAGGGGGCCCTGGCTACCTAAATACTAAAGGGGGCCCTGACTACCTACACACTAGCTAAAGGGGGCCCTGACTACCTACACACTAGCTAAAGGGGGACCCTGACTTCCTGCACACTAGCTAAAGGAGGCCCCTAACTACCTGTATACTACCTAAAAGAGACCCTTAACTGCCTGTATACTACATAAAAGAAGGCCTTAACTGCCTGTATACTACCGAAAGGAGACCCCTAACTGCCTGTATACTATCTAAAAGAGACCCCTAACTGCCTGTATACTATCTAAAGGAGGCCTTAACTGCCTGTATACTATCTAAAAGAGACCCCTAACTGCCTGTATACTACCTAAAGGAGGCCTTAACTGCCTGTATACTACCTAAAGGAGACCCCTAACTGCCTGTATACTATCTAAAGGAGGCCTTAACTGCCTGTATACTACCTAAAGGAGACCCCTAACTGTCTGTATACTAACTAAAGGAGGCCATAACTTCATGTATACTACCTAAAGGAGACCCCTAACTGCCTGTATACTATCTAAAGGAGGCCTTAACTGCCTATATACTACCTAAAAGAGACCCCTAACTGCCTGTATACTATCTAAAGGAGGCCTTAACTGCCTGTATACTACCTAAAAGAGACCCCTAACTGCCTGTATACTACCTAAAGGAGGCCTTAACTGCCTGTATACTACCTAAAGGAGGCCTTAACTGACCTCTATGTGGTCTCTATATGGCGGTGTTGTAGGTTATATCAGCGCGAGTATAGTGGCAGGGTACATGTGTCCCTGATAATAACAGTGAGGGAACACCTGACCCTGTGATAGGAGTTACACTTTCTTTCTTGCTGGTGTGTATTTTAGAAGGTGGCGAGGTGCGTGACCAAGGGAAACGTGGAGGAGGATATTGCATATGGGTGGAGGGGGATATGGATGGAGCTACTTAGCCCTGTGTCTATGATATGTTAGACTGACAAATGTGTGACTAACTTGCTATTGTACTACACATTGTATTATGTGGTAAAATGGCCGCATTTATGTCCGAGAGGCCGGTAATATTTTCATGTACAGTAGGGTGGGCCCCCCAAGATCAAGTCCCCTGTGGGCCCCAGACCCTCCAGTCCGACACTGTGTACCAGCATGATAGCTTTCTGTGTTAATAACTTTTAAATTCCAAATGATATTGCAAATCTGATTGTGGCATTCGATTTCTGAGACAATTCTTTGATATGTTACATGATTTCACGTTCTAATGGGGTAGAAGCCAGATAGCTGGTGGAGCCTCTGTGATCACCGCGGACAAGGATAGTATAGGTGGAGAGCACACCAGGGAGCGGAGTCTAAGTGGAACCCCTATCTTCACCGGAGCCTGCCCCAGATCACTACCCCTGACGTGGTTACTCTTGGTGACAGCCAATGTGCAGGACGATGGGCACCAGGTTCTAGCAGAGGTGACAGGTCACAGACAGATGTAGCCATAGACAGGTAGCAAGTCCTAGGCAGGTAAATGACAGGTACTGCGATAGGATAATAGCAATAGAATAGCAGACTGGTACAGCGACAGGAATAGCAGTAACGCACAGGTAACGCATGGTACTGGAATAGTAACAGACAGTCTTTTAGTTCCATGAAGGGCATCAACGAACTGAGACAGGGGAGGAAGCTCCTTTTAACAGGGCAGGTTACAGATCATTGGCCGGGTAATTGGGACACTGTCCCTTAAATATCTGTGCACCTTGTCTGAAATGAAGAAGCAATGATTCAGCAGGGATGTTGCGCCCAGGTTGCTCAAGATCTTGCAGAAGGTACACAACTCTTGCTGATCCCTTGTCAGTGTGTCTCCTCCCTCCCAGAGGGTTGAGGCCCAGGCCAAGGTTTCATCTGAGAGCAGGCTGATGATAAATGCCACCTTGGCATGATTGGATGGAAACTGGTAAGCCAGGACCTTGAAGTGGATGGTAAACTGGTTGATGAACCCGCAGCAAGAATGAGGATCCCTGTAATAACTGGATGGCAGAGGCAAATGCAGGCTGGGACTGGTCATGGCAGCGGGAGGAGGAGTCGGAGCTACAACAGGTAGCGGAGCAGGTGTAGGTGCTAATGCAGACACAACATCATCCAGACAAGCAGTCACAGTCTGTAGTTTCTTGAACAGTTGCTCCAGAAGGACGCCATGACGGTTAACTATGTCTGTCAGGAGCTGGATATCTGGCAGGACCACATTGGTGGGATCCACTGGTTATGGTCAGTTTGAACGGACACTTTGTAACGGAGTAGAAGGCCGGATAGTTGGTGGATCCTCTGGAGACCACGCCAGGAAGTGAAGTCTAATGGGAACCCAATCTTCACTGGAGCCAGCCACAAGGCCGGAGGGACTTCACTGTGGGGAACCTCCAGGTCGCTGTTGGCCAAAGCCAAATGGAACACTTTTTAAAGAAAGTCTTTTTAAAGAAAGAGAACTGCCACAAATTTTACTGGTATATACTGTATATCTACTAAAGATTCTGTCCCAGCAGTCCCAAAGTTTTAAATCTTCTAGCTTGTATGACTAGTATCTATTCTCATAAATGGAGTAGTCTTGGCACATACTTAATGGGTGGTATTTATTAGTCTGAGCTAAGATAGCGTCTGCTTCATAAGCAGAAAAAATAGAACCCCCAAAGGCAGGTTTGATTCAGTAAGGTTGAGGACTCCTCATCTTATAGAGAACTATCGAGCACCGATTTTCCAGTCCTCCCTGCTGGTCTGTGTCCACTTGGCTGGAGCGGTGACATGTCACATGCCCTTATACCCATTTAATCACAGTATGCAGTCACTGGTCTCAGTGATCTTATGCTGTTTTCCTTAATAATAAACACCCTACAAAAAGAAGCCTCATTCTCTATTGAAACTTAAAACTGTCATACTTATTAATCAGGAATCCCACCTAAAACAACAGTATAGTTCCTGCCTGTCTTATTTGTGTTTCCCAACATGGTACCACAGTACATTTTCTCCAGTTTCTTGTAAAGTAAGCATTGTCTTCTATACATTTGTACTTATCCAACTCCATATCAGGTCCAGAAGGACTCTATTGCCAATACTCCTGTCTCACCTATTAACCTTACTGGCTCACATCTACACTGAATTTTTTGCCTCCTCTAAGGAAGGGTACTGCTGGGAGTTGAGCTTAATGTGGCTCTGACCCGATTTTGGTTATCTCTAAGTGCTTTAACTCATTTCTGACGGACGGTCATAATAATATGGCTCTAGGTTTTTTTCTTCCTCGTCTTATGAAAGCCATAACTTTTTTATTTTTCCACCTACATAGAGGTTTAAGGGCTTTTATTTTGCGGGACAAGATGTACCATCTAATGGTGTTCTTCATATTACCATAGAATATACTGGGAAATCGCAATAGAATTCTAAGTGGGGTAAAATGTGAAAAAAAGTCCTTGCACCATGTTTGCGGGTGTTTTGCTTTTATGGCATTAAATTTTCGGTAAAAATGATGTGTTATCTGTATTTTACAGGTTTGGAAAACATGCGACTTTCTTGATTAAATTTATTCCAATTTTTATGGGACATGAAATAACCCAAAAAACGCAATTTTGCCGTTTGAATTTTTTTTCTTCTATGGTGTACAGCATATGGGATAAATTATGTAATATTTTAATAGATCGGACTTTTTCTGATGCGGCAATACCAAATATGTGTAACTTTTTTATTATTTTATTATTTGTATTTGTAAAATGGTGAAAGGATGGTGATTTGAACTTTTAATATTTTTTTATTTTTTTTACACTTTAAAACTTTTTTTTTTTTTACTATAACTTTAGGGCACCTAGGACACTACACCACAAGGGGGCACGATAATTTTTACAACCTAATGCGGCTGGAAGTGGGGAAATTGAAAACATGGCAGCGATGGAAGCCTTCACAAGGCTTCCAGCTGCCATGTTCAGCAATAGGGACCCAGCGATCTCACTGCTGATGCCCTGATCACAGTAAAGAACGGTGCGCGGCACCGTTTCTCATTCATTTAGAAGCCACAGCCAACTTTACTGCGACACCTAAGGGGTTAAACAGCTCCGCCCCCCCACACTGTAACCGTCGGTTGTTAGCTGCAATTAGCCGCTAACACCTGGCGGCTGTGTAACGGGATCGCACTGCAATCCCGCGACAAAACTCCTTACTGGCATCAGGATGTACACACACGTCCTGTGTCGGTAAGGTTCTAATAAAACTAAGGCTATCCCTCTAATCTTCTCATTCCATATCTGGAGACTCCACAACTCGTGAATTAAGGACTACATTTACTTTTCACCTTCTCATTACACATAAAATCGACTAGATTATACATGTTTTTTTAATACACTTTTATTCATATATACAAATGGATACAAGATAATTTACACAAAGAACCAAAAAAAAAAAAAAAAAAAGCAGTAAAAAATATACATAACCAGAAGGTACAAAGAATTGGAGCTTAGCAAGAAGCCATACATTAAAAATGGCGAGAGAAGACATACTAATGGCCCAGATGTATGAAAGTTGCTGTGACAGTTTTCTGCTGTAGTTTACGACAGAAATAATGTTGCACAGCTGGTAAGACACATTTATAAAAGATTTGCGCCTAATAGAAAAACTCTGTATGACAAGGCCGACACTTTTGTCTGCGCCATTTTATTGTCTATGGCAATACAATACAAACGCAACACAATATCAGCAGCACTCTACAAGCACTAAAAACAGTCAAAGCGGACAGAGGAATTTTTTGGAAAATCATTTCTGCTACTTTGGAATATATGAAAATTTTTAGGTTCTTAGTGTACATTTTTTGATCAAAACTGTAAAGGCCCGTCTACCAACGGCAAGGTGACCTCCAGATGTGAACGCTGTCTGTTACCTAATTCATACAATACAACACATTTATGTATCTCACATGCTTAAAAGTGTCGCAGTTAATATGTCATTAGCCAGGCCTTCTTAAAGGCGTTTTGCCATGATGTAATGTTGACGTGGGATCCTTCAAAATGGGTATGTAATCACTTTTCTAAAAATATGTCAATACAAAAGTGAAGCCTGTGAGAGCTACAGCATTGGTCAGTCCCCTTTAGTTTCCTGAAAGTTTACATTAGACACGACCAGGGACACTAACAGGGAGCTGATCTGGCCGCGCTTGCGTGTTTGCACTTCTTATTTGATGATAGGGAACATGAAGGAGCTTGCAAGGGGCTGGGGAGAAAGTGCAGTGTATGAGTGTGTCTGCTATATAAAGAATCCACTGTTGTAATGTTATTATTTGAGTAAACTTTAGAGACGCTCCCTGCTTCCTTGCTCTCTGCTCCCCCCCTCCCTCTCACCTCTGCAGCGTTCATGACTTAGCATGCTTTGTTTATATTCTCTGGTGAGCAGATAAGGTAAGGTGAGGTAAGGTAAGGTGAGGTAAGGAACTCACTTCGTGGCAAAACCCCTTTAAGAGCGATGTGGCTAAGACTTAATTTGTCATAGCATAGGCCACTTTTTTGGTGCATGGACAGTTTGTCTTACAATGTGACAAATTTATAAAGTGACACTTACAAACATAAGCATGTACTCGACACTGTTGCAGCACTGCATAAGACAGTTTAGACAGCAACACTTTTCATACATCTGGGCCAATGTGTTCTTGACAATAAATGTAAATGTAAAGTGCAACATTAGTACAATCTAATAAGAATGTGTAAGGGAAGTCAGCATAAGCATCCAGACCAAAGACTTGTAAGTGATTACTCATAACTGTTTCAAGTTTAACACCTAATAAAAACCTCAAGCAAAACCAAGCTAGTTGTCCTATGCTGTGTTGCCTTAAGATTGAGAGCTAAAATAAAATATCTAGGTCTGATGGACTAAATATACACTCACCGGCCACTTTATTAGGTACACCTGTCCAACTGCTCGTTAACACTTAATTTCTAATCAGCCAATCACATGGCGGCAACTCAGTGCATTTAGGCATGTAGACATGGTCAAGACAATCTCCTGCAGTTCAAACCGAGCATCAGTATGGGGAAGAAAGGTGATTTGAGTGCCTTTGAACGTGGCATGGTTGTTGGTGCCAGAAGGGCTGGTCTGAGTATTTCAGAAACTGCTGATCTCCTGGGATTTTCACGCACAACCATCTCTAGGGTTTACAGAGAATGGTCCGAAAAAAAAAAAACATCCAGTGAGCGGCAGTCCTGTGGGCGGAAATGCCTTGTTGATGCCAGAGGTCAAAGGAGAATGGGCAGACTGGTTCGAGCTGATAGAAAGGCAACAGTGACTCAAATATCCACCCGTTACAACCAAGGTAGGCAGAAGAGCATCTCTGAACGCACAGTACGGCGAACTTTGAGGCAGATGGGCTACAGCAGCAGAAGACCACACCTGGTGCCACTCCTTTCAGCTAAGAACAGGAAACTGAGGCTCCAATTTGCCCAAGCTCATCGAAATTGGACAGTAGAAGATTGGAAAAACGTTGCCTGGTCTGATGAGTCTCGATTTCTGCTGCGACATTCGGATGGTAGGGTCAGAATTTGGCGTCAACAACATGAAAGCATGGATCCATCCTGCCTTGTATCAACGGTTCAGGCTGGTGGTGGTGGTGTCATGGTGTGGGGAATATTTTCTTGGCACTCTTTGGGCCCCTTGGTACCAATTGAGCATCGTTGCAACGCCACAGCCTACCTGAGTATTGTTGCTGACCATGTCCATCCCTTTATGACCACAATGTACCCAACATCTGATGGCTACTTTCAGCAGGATAATGCGCCATGTCATAAAGCTGGAATCATCTCAGACTGGTTTCTTGAACATGAGGAATGCTTCCAGCACCTTGTTGAATCTATGCCACGAAGAATTGAGGCAGTTCTGAAGGCAAAAGGGGGTCCAACCCGTTACTAGCATGGTGTACCTAATAAAGTGGCCGGTGAGTGTATGTAAAAATAGAATAAAAAGAGGGGGAGCTTGCCATGTCTGTATTAATTGGGGTGAGAAGTCGAGCCACCAGCTCCAAATCTTATAAAATTTTACATGGCATCCTCTGTGATTGTAAATAGCTTTTTCATAAGCCAATTAAATGTTAACATTTGATTTCCATTTACATAATAGGGGCACGTTCAGCCAACCATTGTTTTGCTATACAACGCCTAGCAATAAACAAGACCTCCAGCAAAAAAAGCCAAACTGTAGTTGAAGGAATACATTCCAGTTCAGTCAATATATAAGAAGCATAATTTAGGACCTTCTGTTACTGTAAGTCCCATTCTGTCATGAAGGAATTTAATTCCAAAAACCCCTATTCGTAGCACAGTCCCAAAGGAAGTAAAACAAGTTCAATGGCAGCACAACATTTAGGACAAAGGTCCGAAGTACTGTATATGGTTGATATTTATTTGTGAAGTACATAGTACAAAATATACATTTGAGTGGCTCGCTCTCCTTAAACGGGTTGGGCCATCTCGTAAACTCCTTTCTGAGGCCAAATCATAACTCGCTATAGGCCAACCTCAGAAAACAGGGAGATGGCGGCGCTTGTGCAGATGTTCCACATTCATGTCTATAGGAGTTCCGAATATACCTGAGCACACATTAACAGCTATATTTGGAACTCCAATACAAATGAATGGGAAGAACATCTACCTGTTTTCTGTGAAATGGCTCAAAGCAAGCTACAAGCTGGCTTCGGAAAGGAGTTTATGAAAGGGAAAACCCCTTTACCAAGGGGAAACTAGTTTAGGTTTCTTCAGGGCTAAGTCCCATTCCTCTATTATTACCCCCACATCTGATTGAGTTTAGTAGCTTGGTGGGATGCTTTAACATGTTTGCCTAAAAGTAGTCCATGCAAAGTTCAAGTATCACCTGTTGATCGGTGGTTAAGAATGTGCATAGTCACCAAAAGTGTGGTGATAGAGTTATTAAATTGAGATTGAAGCCCATGCCCAATTTGTCAAAATCAGACCAGTAAATTATAAGAAAGATTAAAGGTGTTGTCCACCTTAAAACGTGTTTATAATGTTTTTACTTATTATGTATTTCATGAGAAATCACGCAATTTTCTGATATACATTTATTGAAAATTCTGTTCCTGCACCTCCTTTATATCAATGATATAGCCCACATTCCTGACCATAGTTATGGCCGCCACAGAATGGAATATGGTAATTAATCTACCGTGTTTCCCCGAAAGTAAGACAGCGTCTTACATTCTTTTTACCCCCAAAAGTCCCACTATGTCTTACTTTCGGGGTATGTCTTATATTGGCAGGTATATGGCCCCATACGCAGGTATAGGGCAGGCTGTAGGCAGGGTATAGGGACGGCTGTAGGCAGGTATAGGCAGCTGTAGGCAGGTATAGGCAGCTGTAGGCAGGTATAGGACCGGCTGTAGGCAGGTATAGGGCCGGCTGTAGGCAGGTATAGGCAGCTGTAGGCAGGTATAGGGCAGGTATAAGGCAGCTGCCGGCAGGTATAGGCAGCTGTAGACAGGTATAGGGCCGGCTGTAGGCAGGTATAGGCAGCTGTAGGCAGGTATAGGGCAGGTATAAGGCAGCTGTAGGCAGGTATAGGGCAGCTGTAGGCAGGTATAGGCAGCTGTAGGCAGGTATAGGGCCGGCTGTAGGCAGGTATAGGGCCGGTATAGGCAGCTGTAGGCAGGTATAGGGCAGGTATAAGGCAGGTATAGGCAGCTGTAGGCAGGTATAAGGCAGGTATATGCAGGCTGTAGGCAGGTATAAGGCAGGTATAGGCAGGCATAAGGCAGGTATAGGCAGGCTGTAGGCAATAATATCAAAATAAAAAAACAAACAATCACTTACCTGAATCCCCGCTGCTCCGTCTCCCGCGGTCTCCGCTCTGCTCTATCTTCTTCTCGGCATAGGCGGGTGACATCATCAGGCCGCGCACGCAGCGTGATGACACACGCTGCCTGTGCCGGGATCTCAGGACAGCTGCCAGTCTGCGGTCGCCCGGAGGCCACTGCGGAGCACGGAGCACTTGCTCTGTGCCGCGCAGTGGTATCCCTTCACTTATATGCGCTCCGGAGGAGTCGCATATAGGTGAAGGAATCGCGGACAGTGCCCGGGCCAGCGCAGCGCCCGGACACTGTGCGCTCACTCAGCCTTCAGTTATATGCACTCCCTGAGGAGCCGCATATAGCTGAAGCGTCCCTGTCGGCGCCCGGGCCATCACAGCGCCCGAGCGCAGACAAAGTACAGTTACTACGTCTTACTTTCGGGGTACATCTTACATTAGTCGACGTCCCTAAACTCCCCGCTACGTCTTACTATCGGGGGTGTCTTACTATCGGGGAAACACGGTACTTATTATAGCAATTGTCTCACTGTGTGTATTTACATATATAAACACTTTCTCTTTTGAAGTTGTCATGTTGTTAATAAGATTAAGGCTATGCTCACACGACTTATTGTCGGCGTAATTGAGGGGACGGATTTAGCCCGCAATTACGCCGTGTGCCATGCAGCTGGGACAGGGGGGCGGCAACTCTTCGGCCCCATAGACATTCATTATTCACGGCGAGTATCCCGCCGTGAATATTTTACATGTCACTTTCTCCCCGCTCGCAAAATACGGTGAGCGGGGAGAGGAGATGGAATCCATAGTTCTCTATGAGAACTGTGGATTACCGTAATGACTGGGACGTATTTCAGACGTATTTCGCGCAATACGGTGCGAAATACGGAACGAAATCCGTCCCAAAATAAGCCATGTGAACATGGCCTAACTGTCAAAAAAATGCAGACAGAGAAGTGAAACAAGAGAAAACGTGCAGCGTCTTTTCCACAGACACTGACAGACATGATAAGACGCTGCCGGAGGTAGCAATACTGGAGAAGTTCTGCTCCTTAATAACCTACTGTTACCTGGAAGCCAGGGGTCACATGACTGTTTTGTCCATACATACTCCATAAGAGCCATTACTATGGACTGAAATGTGAGCTTTTTAATTTTTTTAACTTTCGATAGGAACCTTCTACACTGGCAAAATAGAGGTAAAGGATTAGAATTTTTAATACATGTATAATAGAAAATTGTGCGATTTTCTGTTACATGTATAGTAAATAAAAACATTAAACATTTTTTAAAGTGGATAAACCCTTTAAATATATCCTTACAGCATGAAGCAATTGACCAAAACACTCAACTGTCACAGGAATATCAGTCTGTCGCTTCCATCTGCTAGCACCCTTAAAGAGTACCTATCTCCTCCAGAAAAACCTCTTGAAGTAACAGGAGACTAAAATACAAACACTTCCTTAAGTATGCTTCATTAGGAAAATCAAAACATTTCACCTGCAATTCAGTTTTTAAAAAAGCGCTGGCCCTTTAAGACAGCTCTGAAGTCGGGCCAAGACGGCACATAACAGCTTGATGGATGATTATGTTGACAGTTGTCCTGCTTCTGAGCTGGAAGAGTCCATTGTGCGAGGGGGGGGGGCAAGGAAGTCTACATCATGAGCACACTGATTTTCTCTGGACTGCTTTGTCTGTGCTGGATATAACATTATCAGCAGTGTAATTTAGATGCCTGTAGACCCTGTCACACTCTGTCCTCAGTGTGCTGTGCTATAGTGTATGTAGTGAGAGACTCAGATCACCCTGTACAAGCAGCTATGCAGTCAGCTCCCCCTGCACAGTTGGTATGTCTCAGAGAAAAAATCCCTTAGCTCTGCTAAGAAAGTGAAAGTAAAATCTGTCTCCCTGTAATACTGACATGAGCCCTCTGGATTGCTAATCACATGTATTGGAAAAAAGTCTTATAAATTCATATACTACTATATTTTGTGTGTTTGTGTGTAGGTGATAGGCACTCTTTAAGGGACGCTAATTTCTTGACATTTTCATTATGTCATAAAGGGGTAAGGGTGTAACATGAAATAACCTACTGTATGCACTGCAATCCAGATCAGCAGAGCCTAAAAAAGAAGGGGGAAATTATGCAGGTCTAGGGCAGGTTAGTTGATGTAATAAAATATTCAGAGGAAGTGAATTGTTGGATGTGAACAGCCTTACTGTTGAATATAATGAATATTAGTACTTAGCACTCCATCTGCAAAAATGGAACAACTGATATACCCAATAGTATAGTTGAAAAGATCAAGTCTAACTAGGTTCCAGGGATGTTGCCAAATTTGGTGGCACAACCTAGCTCTAGGTTAGCACCAAATAAACAAGAACATGATTGAGTCTAGTCAAACATTTGGCAGTGTCACGGATGCCCCTGCGACCCTCGTCCCGGGTCGCAGGGGCATCTGTAACCCTCACCTGAGCGGCACGCGTCCCGCATGTCGGAGCGCAGGTGCGCTCATTCCCCTGCTCCTTCGGGTGCCTACTTAACCGGCCGCGCTCCTGCTGCAGGCTCTGTCCCTCGGCACGCGCGGTCCCGCTTCCTAGGGCGCCCGCGCGCCGGCAGTGTTAAATTCAAAGGGCCAGCGCACCGGTAATTGGCTATTGTCGGTCGCTGCCCCTATTTAAGCCTACTTCTTCCTGATTACCCTGCCGGATCTTTAGTGCCAATAGCCTATAGAGAAAGCGTTCCTAAGCCTTGTTCTGATTACTGTGTACCGTACCATTTGCTTCCGTTCCTCAACCACGAAACTTGCTGCCTGCCCTGACCTTCTGCCTGTCCACGTCTACGAACCATAGCCACCTGTCCTGACCTTCTGCCTGTCCCTGACTACGAGCCTGCCTGACGATTTTGTACCACGCTACACCTCGGCTGCCTCCTCAAGCAAGTCACGTCAGCGGTAGCGACCTGGTAGACTCCCGCCGCAGCAAGTCCATCCCGCTTTGCTTCGGGCTCTGGTAAAAACCGGGACCTACTTAGATTCCGCTCCCTGGCATGGCTTACGCCATTGCTTGCGGTGGTCCAAAGGATCCACTCTCTCCGACCGTGACAGTAAGACCCGGCCATGGATCCCACCAGGGTGCCTCTGCCGCCCGACGCTGACCTCACCACCATCGTGGCTCAACAGTCGCAACAGATGGCCCAGCAAGCCCAGCAGCTCGGTCATCTCACCGCCATGATGCAGCAGTTCCTGGCCGCCCAGCAGCAGTAATCCGCACCTTAGCTTCTGAACTGTCCTGGAATGAGGCCGCTCTATGTGCCACATTTAAGAAAGGCCTTACCGGTAGGGTTAAGAATGCGTTGGCTGCAAGATACATCCCGTCTTCCCTTAGCGAGTTAATCCGGCTGGCCACCTGCATTGACATACGCTATACTGAAAGGCAAGAGAAGCTTCGGCAGGAACGTGAAACAGCCCGACCACGTCGGTTCCCCCTCCTGGCCCCAGTGTTCCAGAGGCCGATGCTATCATCACCAACACCCAGTGAGGAGCCTTTGCAGGTTGACCGGGTACAACTTTCAGAGCAAGAATTAGCCCGACTACGATCTGAGAATCTGTGCCTCCACTGTGGCGGCTCAGGGCATTTCTGGAGGAATTGTCCCCAACATTCTAAGCGTCTGGGAAACGTCCGCACCTAGGCCCCGTGGGAGAGGCGGCCCTAGGTGCAAATTGCTCCTCTCCATGTCTCACGATGCCGGTCGAAGTCATAGCTGACTCCGGACTTTTGTTCCAGGTTCCAGCCTTTCTGGATTCGGGCTCAGTCGGGAATTTTATCCACCAGTCCTTTGTGTTGCAATACCACCTACCGGTGGTCCATCTGGAAAAGTCACTGGTCATCTCTTCGGTCAGCAGAAAACTTTTAAGTGATACCGTACAGTATATCACCCGGCCGCTGACTCTCTGTGTCAGAGTTCTGCATAAGGAGAAGATTACTTTCTTCGTGTTGCCCCGCTCTTCTTCAGCAGTTCTCCTGGGCCTACCGTGGCTGTGGCTCCACTCCCCTACTCTGGATTGGATGTCTGGAGAAGTAACCCGCTGGGGGCCAAGCTGCTTGAGTCGTTGTTTGGTGGCACCTCGCCCGGTGCTTCCCAGCTCTCGTTCTACGCCCCACGAGCCGCTGCCCGGCCTACCGGCTGAATATCAAGAGTTCGTCAATGTCTTCTCGGAAAAAAAAGGGGACCTTCCTCTCATCGGCCTACGATGTCCCTTGACCTACTGCCGGTCCCATCCCCCCGGGGCGGTCTATCTGCTGCCCAATTCCAAAGCCCCAAGCCTTCGGAATATTCCGTGAAAACCTCCAAAGGGGTTTATCCTAAATCCTCCTCTCCCCAGGTGCGGGGTTTTTCTTTGTAGGAAAGAAGGATGGCTCCTTACGGGGCCCGCTTGACTACTGGGGGCCTTAATAAAAACACGGTAAAGAAAACGTTACCCCCTACCCCAATCATGAACTCTTCGATTTCCTGCGGGGGCGAAGATCTTTTTCCCAAACGGATCTGGGGGGGCCTGCATTGGTCCCTATCCGAAAAGGAGATAAAAAGGAAAACGGTTTTAAACAAGGGTTTGGAACCCCTTTAATACTTGGTCATGCCCCCTTTGGGGTGTCAATGCCCCCCCGTCTTCCAGGGCTTCTTAAATTATATTTTCAGGGATTCCTTTGACCTGTGTGTGGCTTTTTACGATTCTTGATATACTCGCCCAACCTGGAGACGACCAAATTTTTGTCCCCAAGTGTTTAGACGCTTCGACCAAAATGTACGCAAGCTGGAGAAAAGTTCTTTCACCGAGGTCTACCCTTTCTGGGCACGTCATCTCTGACAAAGGTTACAATGGACCCAACGAAAAATATCTGCCGTTCTGCAATGGCCACGCCCTGTAGGCCTTCGGGCCAAATACAACGTTTTTTAGGCTGTTGAAACTACTATCGGCAGTTTATTCCGCACTTCCCATGCTGGTGGCCCCTATTGTGGCTCTCACAAAGAAGAACTCCAACCCTAGAAGTTGGCCAACGAAGCTGAGGGGGCATTCCTAAGTTAAAAAAACCTTTTGCCTCTGCTTCTATCCTGGCGTGACCAGATGCTGCTAAGCCTTTTTCGCTAGAGGTGGACGCCTCCTCTGTTGGGGTTGGGAGACCCTCAACGCAAAAGGGGCCGACGGGCAAGACAGTCACTTGTGGGTTTCTACTCCAAGACGTTCTCACCGGCGGAGAGGAATTATACTATTGGGGATCGGGAGCTACTGGCCATTAAACTGGCATTAGAAGAAAAAAACCTTCAATATCGCCAGTCTGCCCAACGACTTAATCCACGCCAGGCCAGGTGGTCTCTATTCTTTTCCCGATTTAATTTTTCCCGATCCACTTTCCCCCCCCGCGGAAAAGAAAAGTCAAGGCTGATGCCCTCTCGCGTGCAGCTGAGGTTTCGGCAAAGAAGGGGGCCCCAAAACACATTAACCCCCCTGAGCCCCTTTCTACGCACCCCTTTGACCCCGGAAAGGCCCCCGGGGGAGATCTACGTGGGTCCCACGCTCCGAAAAAAAGTTTTGAAGGTACTGTTCTTTTTTGCCGAACCCGGTGCCTAAGATTGCCTTCTTGTCTCCCTTCCCTTGGGTGCGGACCTCGCCGGGATGCAAGGATTTCTTTAAGTCCGCTCACCGGCCCTTTAATAAGACACCTCGTCACAAACGGGGGGATTTTGCATCCTCCCCCATCCCCCCATCCCTGGAATGGGGGCCAGGACCAACCGACCCCCTTCCCTTTCTGTAACACCGTCTTGGGGGTTACAAATCGGTTTCGAAAAGGCGCATTTTGTCCTTTTTGCCAGGCCCCTCGCCCCAGCCTCCAATCGTTTTTTCACCCATTTTTCGTCTGCCGGTACCCCTGCAAATTGTTGGTCATGGGGTCCAAATTTTTTTCAAAATTCTGGCGGGCCCCTTTGTTCCCACTCCATGAAGCTCGACTTCTCCTCCCCCTCCCCCCCCAGACGAATTCATTTTAGAGGGGGTCAACCGGGTCCGGGAAATTTTTCGCTACTTCGTCTGGGCCCCTCGGGAGACGGCCCAGCTTGCTGTCATGGGCGGAGTTCTTGTACAACTCCCTAGATTCTCCCCCACGGTGCCCTCCCTTCACTTGGTACGTAGGCCCCCCCCCACCCTCCCCGTTGCACCCTGTCGGGTCCCAGCCTGATATTTTTGGTCCAGGTATAAAAGTTTTTTTTGGGCCCTGACTCGCCATCGCTGCTTCGCTTGGGCACGCACTAAGACTCAGCAGAAAAAACAAAGGGACTTTTTCCTCAGTTTTCCCCGGTGATAGGGGGGTTGTGGGCCAATATTCCCCCTTTTAAAATTCCAATTAAAAAGGGGGCCCCTACAGGGGTCCATTCGAAGTGCTTAAACCCATAAAAACCCCGGGGGTTTAAACTCAGATCCCCCCTTCCATAGCATTTCCCAAACATTTCCCAAGGGGAAAAGGGGTTTCCCTTGATTGGAAAGGGTTTTGGGCCCGGGGGAGGTCTTTGGGGGCCAGAGGGAAACATCTGGGCCGTAACTTTCCGAATTCCTTCAGTCCCAAAAGAGGGAGGGGCCAAAGGGGGGTACTGTCACGGATGCCCCTGCGACCCTCGTTCCGGGTCGCAGGCGCATCCGTGCCCCTCACCCGAGCGGCGCCGCGTCCCGCATGTCGGGGCGCCGGTGCGCTCATTCCCCTGCTCCTTCGGGAGCCTACTTCACCGGCCGCGTTCCTGCTGCAGGCTCTGTCCCTCGGTGCGCGGTCCCGCCTACTAGGGCGCGCGCGCCGGCAGTGTTAAGTTTAAAGGGCCAGCGCATCAGTAATTGGCTATTGCCGGTCGCTGCCCCTATATAAGCCTACCTCTTCCTGGCTACCCTGCCGGATCTTTAGTGGCAATAGCCTATAGAGAAAGAGTTCCTAAGCCTTGTTCTGATTACTGTGTACCGTACCGTTTGCTTCCGTTCCTCGACCACGAATCTTGCCGCCTGCCCTGACCTTCTGCCTGTCAACATCGACGAACCAGAGCCGCCTGTCCTGACCTTCTGCCTGTCCCTGACTACGAGCCTGCCTGACGATTTTGTACCACGCTACACCTCGGCTGCCTCCGCAAGCAAGTCACGTCAGGGGTAGCGACCTGGTAGACTCCCGCCGCAGCAAGTCCATCCCGCTTTGCGTCGGGCTCTGGTGAAAACCGGGACCTACTTAGATTCCGCTCCCTGGCGTGGCTTACGCCATCGCTTGCGTTGGTCCAGAGGATCCACTATCTCCGACCGTGACAGGCAGTGATATAAATAGAGGATTGAAGTAGAATCTAAAGAAATTTAAGAAAAAAACATTGTCAAGAACAACCTCTGTTCATTGGCTGACATGTCTGGACCCTCTGGCTGCTGCCAGGCACATGACCTAATATGTGACGTATATGCGACCTTTCGCACCACTTAGGCATTTGTAAGGTTAGCTGGATACCATTTCACAGTTACCCCCGTGTCCACGCGGGCACAGGAAGGCATGGGGGGTGAGTGAGAGGAGAGCCCATATGACCGCCTGCGTAGCACAATACTTGTTCACAACCCAATCTGGCTGTGAGACCCCTTTTCACTAGCATCAGTGAAACAGAACTCTGTCAGAGAGGTAGACTGTCACCAGTTCCTCGTCAGATATAAGCCTGGTCCATGAACGGGATTATATTGGGCCGGAAACCAGCCCTGCTAGCATATGATGTAAGACCGAGAATATGGACATGTGGATTCGTGGATCAAGATAAAAGAGCAGCCCAAGATTAAATTTGAATATTGAATTTCTTTAAGGGCACACTAGACATAACACTACATACACAGTGAATACAGAGATATATAATAGTCAGATAGTCAGATATGCAAATACAGGTATGGGGTTACAAAAGTATATAGAAGACAAGGTGCAAGTTAGTTAACTGGTATTAGGCATTAGCTCTGTACAGCCACTTAGGGGCATGTGATGCAAGCGAGTTCATGGTTTCTTCCAATAAGTTAGCACGACATAACCCCCTCAGAAGACAACAAAAAGCTACTGCCCAGCATATGCTTTCAGATAGTCAGACCTCATAATCTAGTGCCACAAAAAGGCAGCTCTGGTACCATCGGACCTGGCTAAGCCCCTGCTACGTTCAGAAATCCCACAAGGCTTTGTTACCAGATTACTATAGCAGTTCTCCGTATCTCACCATCCCTGGGTCTGGGAAAGAAGGGGAACTCAGGTGGGCATGCGTCTTGTTCCTGAGTTCTCAAATATGGAACCGGTATGCAAGTATAATGTGTAACAAATTCATAATTCCCTATGAAACCATGGCTTTCAATTGTCTGACTCAGGCCTTTGATCAGCTCCTTAATTCCCAAGGAGTCTGCTAGACGTGTGAAATAAATAATATAGGCCCTAAGAAGCAGGACCCATCAGCGAGAGATTATTTCCTATGCATGGGAGCATCTTAAGTGAGGCTCCCTGACCTCACATGACCCAGTGATCAACTTGGATCAAACTATATTTTACATTTATCACAAATATCTTTTTAGTTAAACTGATATGAGTCATCAATAGACTGCAAAAGAGGAGAAATATTTCTAACGCAAAACTCCCCTCACTATCTGGAAATATGGATAAGTACATTGCGTAAACCCATTTAAATGAGAGCAGAAATATTTGTTTTGAAATCACTGAGAGCAAGGTGTAAAACACAAGATTTGTCCAAGTTTACTTTATTCATCCATTACACACGAAACTTCTGGCAACGAGGTCTCTGAATCTTGTAAATATAACAGTGTGTCATCTTCACATAGATTGATATGAATGTGTATTGTCCAGCAAACAAGCTCTGTAGAGATTGGGAGGTTTTAATGTGAGCAGCTAATGGTTCCATTAATATCGCATAGAGCAAGGAAGAGAGGATACAGCCATTTTTGAAAAAGATGTTCACATGGCTTTATTGCAGGGCGTACTGTACGGGCCCGCAGTTACGCCGGGTATTTGCAGAGTCGAGCCGATCGGCACGTACTCCCGCGGCGCGCGCCGGGGGAGGGCGGGTATGGGCGGCAGCCCGCAAGCCCATTGACTTGCGGCGCCATGTCATTACTTGCGGCACCATGAATAAATGACATGTGAATTATCTCCCAGCTCGTACAGTACGTATTGTACGAGCTCGGAGAGGAGAGGAGCTGTAATCCATAGTTCTCTATGAGAATTGTGGATTACCATAATGATTGGGGCGCATTTTGCTCATATTAGAGCGCAGCACGCTCTCAATACGTGGCAAAATGCATCCCAAAATAAGCCGTGTGAACTTGCCCTAACTCAGGCAATTGGATTAATTTACAATAATTTCACCCAGATAATAAACATGTGGCCAAAACCCATTTTACTCATATTTGCATAGTGGCATCCACATAAAGAACTATTCCTTCACCCCCATTGTGATGATTCAGCTTACTGACTATTTAAATAATAAAATAGGTAATCAGAAAATTACTTATTGCTTAAAGGGGTTGTCTTACTACAAGGATTGTTTTGTATGTTAAAGATCTTGCAAAAACAAGTTACTTTGCCATATATGTCCATTAACAGTGTCCTACCGATTCCTAGATATCCCCTCTTGTATAGGCTGCATCAGCTCCTCAGGTCGCTATAGCTTCACACCTGTTTGATCTATCCTGATAGGCTGCTAGCACTGGTTGCTATAGCTACAGACCTGGCTTCTACTGTAGCCTAGTAGAAGCCAGTAAACACGCCCCTGAATTCAAAGTGAAACCAAGAAAACAGGACTGAGGTAAGATGAAAAACTCATGTTTTTATGTTAAACACTTTTTTTAAACAATTTTGGGTTATTTGTTTAATTTTCATACTAGGATTTGCTAATAGTTTGGCCAAAATTGTAATATTCAAAGAGAAATTGGTCTGTGAGAGGAGCAAATAAGTGTGATCCTTGCCAGACCTAGGGATTACCACTATTAGGGCCGGTTCACATGGCTTATTCAAGCCGTAATTGCGGGATGGATTCCGCCCGCAATTACGGCTTGAGTAAGTTGCAGAGTGGGGGCGGGGGCGCTGCTCACCGGCCCCATAGACAGCCATTATCCACGGCGCGTATCCCGCCGCGATAATGTGCATGTCACTTTCTCCCCGCCCGGCGTATTCGCCGAGCGGGGAGGAGAGAACTATGGATTACTGTAATGGCTGGGACGGATTACAGCCGTATTGCAGCGCAGTACGGCGCTCAATACAGCTGCAATCCGTCCCTGCAATAAGCCGTGTGAATGGCCCTTTATTGTCTCAGTCATTAAGGTTGGGTCAAATTCAGACCTGAGTTGACAGAGTGTTTTTGGCAGCAGTATTTATAAGCCAAAACCAGGAATGAGTCAAAAACACAGAAGTACAAGCCTTTAATATAATAATAATCTTTATTTATATAGCGCCAACATATTCCGCAGCACTATTCATCATATTATTTTTCTGTGTAATTGGTTTTGACTTACAAATACTACTGCAACATTCATCAAAAAACACCATCTGAACCCAGCCCAAAGGCTTGTTAAAATACGGTCTTAACCACAGGAATTAAACAGATTGCATATTGTTTATAAAATTTACCAAGGAGACCACGAGAACCTGTTCTATTTCCTGCTCCATTAAAGGTTGGTCTAGGAGCTCCCTTGTTTCTTAACACAATGTAGAGAAATTAAAAAGTTGTCTCACCATGCCGTTTCTCAGAGCCACAGGCAGCTTCAGATTCACATTTCCTTACTCTTCTTGGTCAGGCTGTGGTTTTATAGCAGTGATTAGCATATTAGTTCTTATTCCCAGCTCTTTTATTGTACTGACATGAGTGCAGGAGATGTAATCTATAATGCAGAGGTCTACAGAGTTCAAAGTAAACAATTAAAAGTAATGGATCTCCTTTATTATAAGAGATAACAGACTCTGTTCTCAAGCTGCAGTCTGTTCTGGTGGTATCACTCCCTGCTCTCAGCTCTCAGATAAGACAAAGAGCAGAAAGAGTAGGGGAGAGCAGGTCAGTAACCAGTGAAACTTATCTCCTGACCAAAGTAATATTAAAAGAGGAATGTATTTGGAAAAGTCTTGATTTAATGTTCGCTACATGTTGAAAGATAATTTTTGTATTGAGACAACCCCTTTAATGCAGGTCAAATAGGAATCAATCTCAGGTGGAGCTATTGAGATATACATGTTAGCAAAGATGTTATACATGTTAACAAAGAACAGGATTACAATTGGATTTTTAAGCGGATTTAGTATTCAGAATCCGCAAAAATCCAACTGTAATCCTGTGCCATAGACCGCAATAGAAAATCCGTGCTGAAGTCTACACAGCACGGTTTTTCTACTGTCAGATTTGTAAACTGCCAGAAGATAGCACATGTTCTATCTTCCTTCGGATTCCCGTACAGTCAATGTACTGGGCCGGAGATGAGAAATGCAAGAACTGACTGCGTTTTTTTGCGCAAACCCGTGCCAAAAACTGTGGTACGATGATGTTAAAATGCCATTGGATTTTGAACATATGCTGTGTAGACATCACCTGCAAATGTGTAAAAATAGAACCTGTGATATAACAGTCCATCAAGGTTTCCTTCAATGAATGTTCATTATGTTGTTTCAATAGTCCATGTTACAGACCAGTACGACCTTTCAGCACGACTACGGCTGCCACCTGCCACGATGATTCGGAGGACTCCACCTCCTTTCTCAAGCATGTATGATGCAAGCTTCTCTTCTGGTTAAATGTCCAATGTTTTTATATTTTTCAGTGTTTAATGATTTTATAAGTTTTTTTTATACTAAAACATAACATATGTTATTGGATAATTGATGTTTGACATGTGATATGCAAATGGACATTTAACTAGAAGAAAGGCTTGCATCACGCATGCCTGAGAAAGGAAGTGGAGCCCTCCGAAACATTGCGGCTCGTGTCAGCCACAGCTGTTAACAGCTTGTCTTTAACATGGACTACTGAAACAAGATAATGAGCATTCATTGAAGGAAACCTTGATGGACTGACATATCACAGGTTCCATTTTTCTACACTTTTACAAAAAAAGGAAAAATGCATAAGTTCTATTTTAAGTTTTAAAAATAACTAAAGATTTGTAGCATTCTATATCTAGTTTTAGGATACTGAGAGCCCATATAAAACAGAAGTACAGTAAACATAGACAGTGAACTTGATGACGTGGTTAGCCTTCAAAACATGGACAATTTGATTACTGTCAATAATGTACATCTTAGAGAAACTCAAAGAAGTGGGTTTGTTTTTTTGCAGTTACCTTGAGTTGGGATGATTAGAACATTGTACATTTGAGACTAATTACTTTAAGGTGCTTTTTGAAAAGGGACAATTGGACACTTTTTTCTGCCCCAACAGAAAAATTGGGATAAACTTACAAGTTTTTTTAGTCAAAAGAATAGGGACGTTTTCTCTTGTAAGAAATAACAAAATATCCCTGTCCCTGTAGTCTAGATATATGTCTATAAAAGAATGGAGGTTTTTCAGGAGGTTGCATTGGAATGCGCTGAGCCCATTCTACCACAAACATAGCAGAGAAACTGTTGTGGTCAGTAGGGAGTTCCCCTGAGGATTTTCAGGGGGTCACAATCATTTGCTCATTCAGGAAGGCCAACAAAGCGCAGATTACAGTGATACATTTTATTTTTCTGATCCTTCATTTGTTGATATATTATATCATAGTGGAACTGGGCAGAAAGCTTGGATTCCAAGGAGATCCTTCAGCTATGTGACATCTCCTGTGACCCTTTACTTAATGTGCTGAGGATCTCAGTAGAAGGAAAAATGTCCACTTTCAGTTCATCTGTATGGGTGGTAAGAGATTCTTGACATTGATGAATAACCTGTAGTTGTTTCTGCATGTCATTTTGAAGTTTATTAGAGGTGTCATTTTAAAAATTAATTGCAGTGGTAGAGAGGGTTATCGTCCATTGGAGCAGTTCTGTCCAATTTTTCAGTGGTGTCTGTAAAGCAGATGTAGGACCCTTAGGGCCCGGTTACACGGCACAGGACAAATACCGGTTGGTTTATCCGACCGGTATTTGACGGTTTTTGGGCCGTGCACACGGCTACGGGAGGACGGCAATTAGCGGAGAAAAGTCCTCCCCCTTCACATTCACTTGTTCATATTCCGTCCGAAAACCGGACGGAAGAATGAACATGTTGAATGTTTTTCAGTGGGGACTGCTGCACGGGTTTTCCACAGAGCCCCATATAAAAGTTTGCAGACGGTTTTTCAGGCGGTATGCAATACCACAAACCGCCTGAAAAAACAGCCGCAAACCGGTGCCATGGGGACATGGCCTTATGAGGCATAGTGAGGATGGTGTGTGACTGTAGCAAGATAAAAACACACTGGAATATACCAATAATGTACAGATCAAAATGGAGTGAGGCGGTTAGCAAATCACAACATGTATATTATAGCAGTGGTAATGGAGTTTGAAATAATTTTGATGATTGCATTTTTCTGCTAGAGTAGTTACAGGACCCAGATGATTTTGGTGGAGGTAACCCGTGAGGAAATCTATAAAAAGAGCTAAAGGTTGTTACACCCACTGTCTACATATAATCTGAGGGTTAATACCATCAGTTTCCAGGTAAATAATACAGGTGAATAAGTCAAATAATTTGCCACAGGAGAATCAGCACTGCAAATTCTTGGAGTGAAGTAGGTGGATCCAAGATATACAGTGATGTCAGCAGAAGTTTTCAGTGAAGCAGTGAAGATAAGGCCTCTCTGACGGATGCCAGAGAGTACCAAGAAGGATATTGTATGTCCCAAAAGTTAGTACAGGTTCTAAAGCACAAGTGAAAAGGGCCCCAGCAATTTTCAGGGGTGCAACACCATTGCTACCAGATATACAGGTAACTGATAAAAAGGAAGCCTACTGCAGCTCAGGCGTAACTCAGGGTACAGAGCAAGCTTTAATAGAAGCCAGGGTGCAGGCACCAAGCAAGGGCCACAGCACAGTCAGGGTACATCACTGAAGGCTCTTGGTAATGCTTGATGGTAATGCTGAAAATTGATCTCCAAACTGGCTTTAGACCTACAATATAGGTCTTATATTGTTCCTTGTTGTCAATACCATTTAGCACACAGGCAATTAGAGGAATGTCTGTGAAGGATTCAGTGGCGCTGGATTATCTCAGGCCTGCATGAAGCTCCAAGGTAGCATGTCTTTCTCCTGACTAGAGTCTATTTTTATTTCAGAAAGACATAGTCCCACATGTATGAAAACTGTCTAGATCTAAAACTTACTTTGTTGCCCATAGCAACCAATCAGAGCTCCCCTTTCATTTTTCCTTAGCACTATATTAAATGAAAGGGGCGCACGGATTGGTTGCTTTGGGCAACAAAGTAAGTTTTAGACCTAGACAGTTTTCATACATGTGGCCCCATATGTCTCTAAGCCCATATTATGAGAGGCACAGAAATCAGTAGTTAGAGGAGATTTTGTTAACAGGAAAATCAAAAAACAAAGAGAAATTAAAAGTAAATAAAAACTAAAGATGTATACCAAACCCACCTAAAATTACTGCTCAAGGAATAGAGTAAAACTAGGGCCTATTGGCAGAACAGTGTTCAAAGTCCAAATCCACTTAGTCTTGTACAAGTAACGTGTTATTTTGCCTCTTATAATATGGATGTTAATACAGTCAATTACTTTAACCCTTAAACCCTTAGGGTCACACATATAATATTAAAGTGTCACGATAAAGGTTTTAAGGTTTCAAGACCTGTAGCCTTATCAGCAGCTACAATATCGTGGACACGCTCATGTACTCCTCACACCCTACTTGTTAAGACAACAGGTTGTAGCAGTGGTTGGGCTGGTGATATTAATACCTGCTTTGTTCCTTATCTTGAAAGATGGGAGCATGTATACATTACTTACTGACAAGCTTTAACCATTAAGAGCTCTTTAGCTTTGTGCATTACAGGTTACATTCCATCTGCACTTATATTACTCTCAAAATGTGAGGGATACTTGTCTTTTGGGTGCAATTTATGGAAAACGTAAAAATTCACGTTACAGTGATATTTTATCCTGAAATCAGGCCATTTAAGTCGTAGTATGCAATGTTGATTTTGTCATCTCAAACAATTTAATGAAGCAAAAGTCAACATCAGTGGATGGTAGACACCATCAAAAATGTCAGTGTCTCAATAACGTGTCATGTGGCCTTGAGCTTCAGTTACAGCTTGACAACAACGTTTCATGCTGTTCACAAGTTGAGTTATTGACTGCTGAGGCATCGCATCCCACTCTTCTTGAAGGGCAGCCCTCAGATCATTGAGGTTTAGGGTACAGAGGTATGAGCTTCTACACGATAACTCGTTCCCACAATTTTTCTAGGGGTTCAAGTCTGGAGAAAGTGCAGGCCACTCCATTTGAGGTTCCCCAGTCTCCAACATATGTTCCCTAATGATGTGACCTTGATGAGCTGGAGTATTGTCATCCATGAAGATGAAATTAGCCCTGTGTTGTTTATGCAGATGTACACTGACTGGATTAATGATGTAGTAGTATAGGCTTCACTGTACCATTCACAAAGTGTAGGGCAGTTCTGTATTGAGTAAACACTTGCCCACACTGTAACACCACCACCACCAAACGCTCATCTGTGGCTGCTGCATAGCGCTCTCTTTGACGTCTCCAGCATTGTTGGTGGGCGTCATTTCTGCTCAGAGTGAATCAACTTTCATCACTGAACAGCACTGAGGAACACTGGTACCTCATCCAACATAGATGCTTAAAGGCACATACAGGACGATGATGCCTGTGCCTGGTGCTGTAGTCAGGTACCCTTACTGGTCATCTAGCACGCAGACCACACTGATGTAAAGGGTTATGAATAGGGATGAGCGATTATAATCGACAAAGTTGAAATTGGCACAGTTTTTAGGTTGATCGGAAATTTCCGATCACGCAATATTTTAGGTGAGAATCTGCGCATAATCTATTACTATCGCGCCATTTTCGGCACTTCCTGTCATTTTGGTGGCCAGCAAATCAGCTTGGAGCATAGAGAAGGGTGAGCTGGGTGTGCGACGTCATGACTGTGATGTGTATGGTTGTCATTAGCTGGAAAAAATCACATGACCTCGTTTTGCATAGAAAAGCGTTTCCTGGTCCTTATCAGTGTTTCAGTGTCTTTCACTAGAGCAGGACGTGTGCTAGATCTCTCTCAATACAGCTCAGCTCAGCTCAGAGCCACAGTTCTCTTTATTCATACAACTATGCTATTAGCTGTGAACAGTAGAACATAGGGAGATTAGCGAAGTTCAGCTCTTAATTAGTTAGACAGAGACTTTTAAAGAAGCCTCTAGCGCTGTACAGCCGCAGGGCGAGGGGGGGGGGGGTGAACACAGACAGACAGGCAGGCAGGCTTTTGAAAGGAGAGTGTATATTGTGCAGCCCAGACTCTGCTTTGAACCTGCATTGAAATGGCTCTTTTTTCCCAGTTTTTGGCCAGCACACCTCACACCTGGGGTGAAATTGTACCTTTTATTTTGTGTAGCCCAGTTTTGTTCAAAGACCCACCTTGTACTTATATTAGGATACTGAAATTTGCTAGTAACTGCAGGTGTATTTCATAGGTGCAAAATCCACCTTTTATTATCGGTATAACTTTTAAATAGGTGTTTTTCACTTTGGCGCAGCCCAGTTTTGTTCAAAAACCCACCTTGTACTTATATTAGGATAAGGATATTTGCTAGTAACTGCAGGTGTATTTCATAGGTGCAAAACCCACCTTTTCTTATCAGTATAACTTTTAAATAGGTGTTTTTCACTATGGTGCAGCCCAGTTTTGTTCAAAGACCCACCTTGTACTTATATTAGGATAAAGAAATTTGAAAGTAACTGCAGGTGTATTTCATAGGTGCAAAACATACATTTTCTTATCCGTATAACTTTTAAATAGCTGTATTGCACGTGGTGCGGCCCTAGTTTTTTTCAAATAGCCACGTTGTACGACAATTTTGATAGCAAAAATTTCTAGTAACTGTTCTCGTTTGTCATTGCTGCAAAAAACCTTTCCGTCTGGTGGACACAGATGGGTTCTGCCACGTCATGGCCCTTGCCTGCCCCCAATACCAGATGCTGAGCAGGCATTTCTTTTCCAGAAAAGCCATCCCTGCCCTGGCCAGCCACGTGTCATCTAAAATTTCAAGCGCGTTGTCTGCATCTGTGTCCGGCAAAGTCCATCTGACCACCGACACAGGGACTAGTAAGCATGGCCAATCTCTGTGACAGCTCACTGGGTGAGCTGGGTGGATGTCTCTGTTGGTAACGGTGCACAACGCACGACTTCAAAACCACAAGGATGGTGCAGGGTTCTTTCCCCAAGGTCCTCTGGTGGCATCACGTGCCCATAGAAACCAGGCCGTGTTGAAATTAATCTGTCTTGGAGACCGTCAACACACAGGTCAGGAGCTGTGGACGGCTCTTCGCAACGAGACCGAGAGCTGGCTGGGTGACAAGAACCTTGTGCCAGGCAAGGTGGTGTGCGATAATGGTCGAAATCTGCTGGCCGCCCTTAAGATTGGTAGGCTGGAGCACATCCCTTGCCTGGCACACGTCATGAACCTCGTCATCCAGAAATTTCTAAAGCGCTACCCGGGTCTGGACTGCCTGCTGAGGAAGGCTCGAGGTCTGAGCTCACACTTCCGCCGTTCGCACCCTGCTTCGTCCCGCCTGGCTGCGTTGCAGCATCAGCTCGGCCTCCCCGTCAACCGTCTTATTTTTGACGTGGCAAAACGCTGGAAATCCACCCTCCACACACTCCAGCGATTGTGGCAGCAGCACAATGCCATTACGCAGTATGAAGTGACACATGGCCTGACAAGCAGCGGTGCGGACCTCGGGGTGTTGAGCCACCGAGAGTGGAGGCAGGTGAAAGAGCTCTGCACCATCCTTGCCAGTTTTGAAGAAGCCACCAAAATGGTCAGTGCGGACAATGCCCTTGTCAGCATGAGCATTGTGGTGATCTTAGTTCTGGAACGATCGTTGGACACTCTGAAACATCATGTCCCACCAGAGATGGAGGAGGAGACAGACACAGATGCGGACACGGAGCCTTCTCTCCGTCGAATCCAGAAGGCCTGACAGTTTCACAACTTTATCGGTCTTCATTAGGCAGTGGTTCGGGGTCCAGGGCTAGTGCAAGGTGGCACCTCAGCTCTCAGGGTGCATCATCTGAGGCAAGTCAATGCTGTGTTGAAGCTGTGCCGGAGGAAGCGGAGGAGGAGGAGGAGGTATTCCTGGACACCGACGTTACCGTTGTCCCTGCCTTGGAAAGAGGTTGGCACGGAGTTGAGGCGGAAGAGAAAGATGAGGAAGATCAGTTTGATAGTGCCCCTCGACCCAGAGGCTTGGGAAATCAAGGCTCCATCTCTCACATGAGTGCTTGGATGCTCCATTTCCTCCAACATAATCCTCGCATTAAGACCATCAAAATGAACAACAGTTACTGGGTGGCCACCGTCCTCGATCCCCGGTAAAAAGCAAAACTCAGCACTTTCCACCCACGCCACATAGAGATAAAATTGCTGAATTGGAGACCTGCTGATCGATCAACTGGAGACATCTGTTGCGTCTGCTTCACGTTCTTAAATGTCCAGTGGAACAAAGTCAGCAACGTGATAGCAGATAGAGTGCCAGTAGCTGTAGCGGCAAGCCAACAGGCATTGTGCAGAAGCTAATGGGTGACCTCTGGCAATCCTTATTTACCACCTCACCAACGCATGTAATACAGGGCACACATACAACACACAGAGACCGGCTTAAGATCATGGTGCACGACTATCTGAATCTCAACACCGATGTTTTTGGATATGTTCCGGACCCAATCGACTTCTGGGTATCCAAAATGGATGAATGGCCCGAGCTCGCTGGCCATTCCATAGAGATGTTGTCCTTCCCAGCAGCCAGCGTCATATCTGAGCGGACCTTCAGCACAGCTGGAGGAGTCATTACAGAAAAGCGCATCTGGCTTTCCACAGATAATGTGGATCTTGACTTTCAAAAACAAGATGAATCTGGCATGGATCTCTATGATGTTGTGGCCCCAATTGCTGAGGTCTCCGATTAGTTGCCGGTCTACTTCACATTCCTCTTCCAAAAGAAATGGTTCTCTTGAAAGCTTTTTTTTAAAATGATCATTTCTTACTGAAATTTTTATTCTCAGTTCCCAAAAGTTCATTTTGCTAGTTTTGCGGTAAGGAGACTGTAAAAGACACCAATTGTAAAAGGTTTCATAAAAAAACGTATTCCATTTACTCACTTCATCTTTAGAATTTTTTGCATTGTCAATGGTTTTGGGGTCATGGTGCTGTGAGATGCATTATAATCATGGTCCTTTGGAACAGAAATGTGGCTTCTAAGTGGCATTTCTCCCTCACAATTTTTAACAGTGGCTGAGAAGTCATTTTTATAATTTTGTGGGTCATGCTGCTGTGAAATGCAGCTATACTACAGGTCTTATTATAAAAAATGTGGTTTCTAACAGACATTTGTTCTTCACAATTGTCAACAGTGGCTCAAGGGTCATGTTTTGAATTTTTGGGGGCATGTTGCTATGAAATGCAGCTATATTACAGGTCCTATTCTAAATAATGTGGTTTCTAACATACATTTGTTCTTCACAATTGTCAAGAGTGGCTCAAGGTAATGTTTTAAAATTTATGGGGCATGGTGCTGTCAAAAACAGGAATTGGTAGGACACAGTTAATGGACACATATTGCAAAATGACTTGTTTTTGCAAGATCTTTAACAGAGCTAGCAATCCCTGTAGTGAGACAACCCATTAAATACAATTAAAAAAAGAGAAACAAAGACGTGGTGGAATTCCATCCTATTTTAAAAATGTGTTTTCTAGAATTAAACTACTAAAAAACTTGCATGTACAAAATAGCTGATTTCAAATATTCCTCTGAATTGTACAAGGGAGGTACAGGAAGACTTGAACATTGTAGGTTATTCAGAAGACCTGGAGTATGGAGCACAGACAGAGAACAAAGAACAGAGACAATTTCCTCTAGCATGTTGAGTAAAACGAGAAAAAGAATGCCAAGAAAAAGGGCACCTGGGCGGAACAGGAGCGTCAACCACCAGAATTTCCAAGTGAAGCTCAATTGGTCCGCACTCATACGGAGGGGCAAGCGCTACCCAGGGTCTTGACTGTGTACTGGGGGAAGGCTGGAGGTCTTACTCACACTTCCGCTTCCGCACTCTGCTTCAGCACGACTGTTTTCGTTGCTGCGTCATAAGGGCATTTTTACCATGTTAATAGATGACGGACGCCAGCCTGGGCTCTCACAGCACCCACTGTAACTCCGGCCCTGGCAGCTGAACCTGCATGTTAAAAGATGACAGATGCTAGCCAGGGCTCTCACCGCACCCACTGTAACTCCAGCCCTGCTAGCTGAACCTGCGTGTTAATAGATGACGGACGCTAGCCTGGGCTCATACCGCACCCACTGTAACTCCAGCCCTACTAACTGAACCTGCGTGTTAATAGATGACGGACGCTAGCCTGGGCTCTCACTGCACCCACTGTAAGTCTGGCCCTGGCAGTTGGACCTCCGTGTTAACAGATGACTGACTGCAGCACTGTCTCTCATCGTTAGGGGCAATCAGGAGAGCTTCAAATTTCTCTAAAAAATCAGATTTTGAAAAAGGTGATTTCTGTGAGGGTTTAAATTTGTGTCAAAAAGGGCTCCAGGGCTGGACACAAATTGCACAATTTGAGGCTTAAAATTTTCTTGGGCTGGAGTCACTATGGGGTCACATCATTTGATCTCAAGGGGAGTCTGTCCCTAATCACTGAAGAAGGATTTGGAGGAAAAATGAAACCAATGAATTGATTGGCTGAATCACTCTCAGAAGCCAGGAGGTTAAATGTATTCTAAAATAAAGTTTATTGGGGATGATTAGGACATTTTTATTACTTATGGGGAGTGAGAACAAATAAATACATCTACACTTGTAAAAAATACCGATAAAAAATTAAGGGATGGGTGTATGTTGTATGTTATCACACTTGGAAAAAAAAGCAAAATGATAATAATGTAAAACTATAAATAAAACTCCCTAAATAAATTCTGTAAACAAATGTCAGTTACCAAAAAATATACTAAATGACAGTCACTGTACAAAATAGCATAGTGCCACTTTGTGATCTGTGGGTCAGAGTGGTTTAGGGGTCATACTGTGTTACAGGACAGGTATAGTCAATGTCTAGTTCAACTAAAATAGTGGTTAAAATACTCCTTTGTCCGACACTTTTTAATCTGTGGGTCAGTCAGGTTTGATGGTCATACTGTGGTCCAGGACAGGCATAGTCAATGTCCAGTTCAACTAAAATGGTGGTTCAAATACTCCTTTTTCCGGCACTTTTTAATCTATGGGTTAGACAGATTTAATGGTCAAATGGTCATACTGCGGTCCAGGACAGGTATAGTCAATGTCCAGTTCAACTAAAATGGTGGTTGAAAGACTCCTTTTTCTGGAGCTTTTTAATCTGTGGGTCAGACAGGTTTAACGGTCATGCTGTGGCCCAGGACAGGTACAGTCAATGTCCAGTTCAACTAAAATGGTGGTTCAAAGACTCCTTTTTCCGGTACTTTTTAAATCTTGGGTTCATGCAGGTTTGGGGCTCATGCTGTGGCCCAGGACAGGTATAGTCAATGTCCAGTTCAACTAAAATGGTGGTTGAAAGACTCCTTTTCCGGCACTTTTTAAATCTGTGGGTCATGCAGGTTTGGGGCTCATGCTGTGCCCCAGGACAGGTATAGTCAATGTCCAGTTCAACTAAAATGGTGGTTCAAAGACTCCTTTTTCCGGCACTTTTTAATCTGTGGGTCACACAGGTTTGATGGTCATACTCTGATCCAGGACAGGCATAGTCAATGTCCAGTTCAACTAAAATGGTGATTTAAATACTCCTTTTTCTGGCACTTTTTAATCTATGGGTTAGACAGGTTTAATGGTCATACTGCGATCCAGGACAAGTATAGTCAATGTCCAGTTCAACTAAAATGGTGGTTGAAAGACTCCTTTTTCTGGAGCTTTTTAATCTGTGGGTCATGTAGATTTAAGGGTCATGCTGCGGTCCAGGACAGGGATAGTCAATGTGCAGTTCAACTAAAATGGTGGTTCAAGTAATACTGCCGTCTGTCATTTTTTAAATTTTTGTGGGTCATGAAGGTTTAAGGGTCATGCTGTGGTACAGGACAGGGATAGTGAATAGTCTGTCAGTTTTTTTTTTTGTGACTCTTGTTGCCTAATTGTGTTGCCTAAGATGTATCCAGTTTACTGTTGTGGATGTTAATTCCTGCTTCTCCTCCCCTGTTTGGGTGTAAGAATGAAGGTGTTGTTCCTCTCCCATAAACTTTAATGGTCATCGGGGATTATCTATTATCGGATATCGGATATCGGCATGATAATTGACGATATTGACTATCGATCCGATGACGATAGTTCACTAGTTATAAATGGTCTGATGTGACACTTGGAGTCTTTCATCTCCCTTAAACGTGCCTGGAGCAGTGTGGCATCATCCTGTTCCGTAGAGCATTGTAAGAGATAAGCAAGTTTTGCAAAAAGTACTGAAATATTGAATAGTTGAACATGTTTATTCTAAACTTAAGAGATCATCTAATTCAGTTAATTTAAAAAAATTCAAATGATTTTATATCATCCTGAAATTTCAACATAAAACCAAATATCCCTAATTTTTTGTGAGTAGTGTATGTTACTTTGACTGGATTAACAAGGAATAGCAGAGCTGATATGCCAATCAATAAATCAGCCACCGCCTAACCAGGAAGTGTGAGTCTGAAGCTTCATGCTGCTCTGCAAAATAGCATGGTGAGACAACCCCCTTAAATGGGTTTTCTCACCATACTGTTTCATTGAGTCACATGCAGCTTTACATTTACTCTACCTTTGTCAGGCTGTGGTTGGTTCTACAGCAGTGATTAGCATATATAGCTCCTCTATAAGTAGCTCAGACATTACAAAGACATAAGTGCAGGAGATTTAATCTTCAGCAAACAAGGCTACAAGTGTTCTGAGGAGTGAAAATAATGACCTCTTGGTAAACAAAAGCTAATCTTGTTAGAGAAAAGAAGTCTGCTCTGTGAGTGAGGTCCATCCATAGTGACATCACTCCCTGCTCTGTATATTCAGGAAGGAAGATATGGTCGTTACCAGAGAAACCTGTGTGCACTCAAAGCAGATAAAATCTCTCTTATCTTATAACCAAGGTAATATCAAAAGAGCAATTTATTTAGAAAAAAGTCTTCAATTACCTGTTCCTACATGATGAAAGCTAATCTTTGCAGCGGGAAAACCCCTTTAAAGATCAAGTGGAGGAGTTTATAATCATTTGATAGACCTTCTGAATAGTGCAGCAGCTAATTATCTCTCTAAATTGCAGAAATTACGCTAATACAAAAATACTTAATACATAGACAGTTTTGGTGTAGAAAAAAACAAATCTATGGGAAAAAAGTCACACCTGAAGCATGCTACATTTGAAAAAAAAAAAAACTGCCCCGACCAAAAAAAGCACCCAAAAAATTGCACAAAATTTAAAACTTCTGCTACTAAAATCCACCACTGCATTACTAAGTGTGTTCATTTAAGTTTACACGCTTGGACAAAATTGTTGGTGCCTTTTTGTTAAGGAAAGAAAAACCCATAATGATCACTAAAATAACTTGAAACTGTCAAAAGTAATGGACATCCCTAGAAAAAATTGCAAATAATTTGATCATCGGGACATGTTAACCTAAGGTGTGTCCGGAAATCAGCATCACAGGTGTCTTCAAACTTTTAATCAGTCAGTCTGCCTATTTAGAAGAAGGCACTATGCTGTTTGGTATAATGGTGTGCACCTCATTGAACATGCACCAAAGGAAGCTAAGCAAAGAGTTGTCTCAGGGGATTAAAAAGAAAATTATAGACAAATGTTAAAGGGGTTGTATCATTTCATTTAATGGTCTTCAAAATAAGGGGACAGTGAATACAAGCAGGGCCGGGACGACGGGTAGGCAGAGGTAGGCGAACGCCTAGGGCGCTTACCACTGCCTGTCCCTTAGGGGCGCAGGCAGGGGCCCCGAACCTCCCTGAAGCGCCTGAAGCGCCGGCGGTCTCTGTATGTGCGTCCGCTGGATGCACATACAGCTGCGGGCTTCTGTGGAGCAGAGAGCGAGTGCTCCCTGCTTCACAGACAGTGTCGGACTGGTGCAGGGTCCGAGACAGCGGGGCCGCCGGGTCCTCATAGCGCTGAGGACCCTCCGCGGTCCTGTGCGCTCAGCTGGCAGCGGCGCAATGTAATGACCTCGTCACGCCGCTGCCTGTCCTCGGCGCACAGCGCATCACAGGCTGTGCGCCCGAGGAGCTGCCGGAGGAGCGCGCGGCCGGTAAAGAAGAGGACAGAAGAGAAGCGCGTGGCCGGGAAGCAGGTAAGGTGAGTATTAATGTTGTTATTTTTACCTGTCTTAGTGCCTCTATATGCCTGCCTGAGCCCCTATATAGCCCTGCCTGAGCCCCTATATGCCTGCATGAGCCCCTATATAACCCTGCCTGAGCCCCTATATGCCTGCCTGAGCCCCTATATGCCTGCCTGAACCCATATAATGCCTGCCTGAGCCCCTATATGCCTGCCTGAGCCCCTATAATGTCTGCCTGAGCCCCTATAATGCCTGCGACCCCAAATGCCTGCCGGCCCCAATAATCCCCTGCCTGGCCCCTATATGCCTGCTGAGCCCCTATATGCCTCCCGGGACCCCATAAATGCCTGCCGGGCCCCCTCTATCCTTTCCCGGCCCCTATAACCCTGCCTGACCCCTAAATGCCTCCCTTTGAGCCCCTATAATCCCTCCCTAAGCCCCTAAAATCCTGCCTGAGCCCCTATTGCCTGCCTGGCCCTATTCTATAAGCCTGCCTGAGCCCCTATATGCCTCCCGGCCCCTATTTTCCTCAGTGCCCCTAATGCCTGCCGAGCCCATATAACTGCCTGAGCCCCTATCTCAATACCTGCCTACCCCCTATAGCTATAGGGGCCTGTGTGCCCATTACTCCCTGAACCCCTTGCTAAAAACCTGCCTCATGCCCTATTTCCTGCCTGAAGTGCCCCTATATTATATACCTCTGAGTGTCCCCTTTAAAATTTTTACCTTCCGAGTTACTCTATATCTATATCCTCCTGAGAGTGACCCATACTATATACCTCCTGACTGGGAGACATATTTTATACCTCCTACTGAGAGGGCATATTTATATACCTGCCTAACTGATGGGGACCTATATATACCTGCCTAATTGAGGGGACATATATACCTGTCTAACTGAGGGACTTATATACCTATAATTAAGGAGATACTGGAAATGTGAGGATTCTAAGATATTTGTGTCCAAATCTGCAGGGACGAGTATTGGCCGAGAGCAATCAGCATGAAGGTGTGAATCGGATGGAGAAGAAAAGGGAAAGTGAACGACGCTGATCAGAAATGATGTCTCCTGTGAGTCACTAAATGTAACTGCAGTGTAATCACTTATATTTCTGCAGAGCATCTACATACAACTAGTATCTACCCCTATATGGTCATGTATGGCGGTGGTATATGTAATCAGAGCCTGTGTACAGCTGATAGTCACATGTGGGGGTCGTGTTTGGTCAGGGTCAGGGATTATTTGATCCTTAAGTAGTAATAGTTTTGGGTCTGGGTTTTGTAGGAGTGTTTTTTAGTAACAATCCTTCGTCCGGTAGATTTGCTCCATGTATCGGTGGATTATTTGGTGACTGTTTAGGGGTATTGTCATATGGAGGGGAGCGATTTTGAAAATGCAAATTTGTCAGGGCTGATTTTCATTGTGCAGTGACTGCTGAGGAGATGGACGGGATCTATGTGGAATGTGCAGAAAATTAGTGACAGGACCTGGCGCAGGGGTGAGAGGAATTATTGTGGGGGGTGCAATTTTTTTTGGAGCGAGGGGGGGGTGGGGGTCGCCCTTGGCTGTACTTGCCTAGGGAACCAAAATGTCTTGTCCCAGCCCTGAATACAAGCAACTTTGCAATTGGATGTCATTAGCAAAGCTGTCTTGTTATCACAGGATCCCTTATCTTTTGTTTCTGTTTACACTGATCTCCTGTCCTGGCCCGATCCTTCCTCCTTGCATTTCACTAGCTGAGAGCTCATTTACATTCTGTTCGGCCCCGGTCGGTCATATTCACGGAGCTTGCATTCCTGCCTCTCACTCAAAGTAAGGGACAGGCAGAATAAATAGAATAACACTGCAGAGCTTCTACAATCAGAAAACAGCACAATTGTGTGCCTGTGCATAAAGAAGGAGCATTAGCTCTGGAGGAGTTTATACAAGACTGGATTCAATTGTAACATGAATGCAAGCCTGTGGTATGTAAACAGCTCTTACATACTCTGCATAGGGAGAGGACGGTGAGATGTGGACTCAGAGAGGGGGGAGACACGGAGCCAGCATGAACAGTGAAGGGGGGATGATGTCATCCCTTCGGTTAAGAAACACCGAGCTGGGAGGGGAAGAAACGCCCCTGGATTTGAGCTGAGAAGCTGGAGAGCACAATGGAACAGCCAAACTGATGAAGCGATATATCCCCTTTAAAGGTAAAGGCTCTAAGACCATCTCCCAACCACTTGATGTTCCTGTTACTACAGTAGCACATATTATACAGAAGTTTAAAGTATATGGGATAGTAGCCAACCTCCCTGGTCATGGCTGCAGGAGAAAATTGATGACAAATTAAAGAGACAGGTAATACAAATGGTAACAAAAGACCCCAGAACAACTTTGAAAGATATTAGAGGTGAGTTCCAAGTTCAAGGTACAGATCAGATCATACCACCTGTCGCTGTCTTTGCCAAAGTGGACTTAAAAAAAAGATGACCGAGGAGGAAACTGTTGAAAGCAAATCATAAAGAAGCGAGACTGGAATTTGCTTAAATGCATATTGACACAAACCTTCTAGAAAGATGTCCTTTGGACAGATAAGACAAAACTAGGGTTTTTGGCAAGTCCCATCAGCTCTATGTTCAAAGACACAAAAATGAAGCATACATATAAAAAAACATTATACCTACTGTGAAATATGTAGGGGATTCTGTTATGTTTTGGGGCTGCTTTGCATTATCTGGCACAGATCTCAATTGCAGGTCATGGGTCCTACAACAGGATAATGACCCAAAACAAACAGCTAATAACATCCAAGAAAGAGCAAAGCATTAGACTATTTTTAAGGGGCCTTCTATGATCCCTGATCTAAATCCTATTGAACACATGGAAGGATTGAAACATGTAGTCTGGAGAAGGCACCCTTTAAACCCGAGACAGCTGGAGCAGTTTTCTTACAATAATTTAAAAGCAATGTCTGATTTTTATTAGTTGATTTTCAGTAAATTTAAATTTATTATTACTTTGTCAGTTTCAAGTTATTTTAGTGACCACTGTGGGTTCTTCTTTCTTGGAAGGGTACCAGATATTTTGTTCACGTATGTTTTCGCCATGTCTTCATCATGGTGTTGGTTGTCCTTTAGAACCATAATATGCAGAAAATGTGGTAGAGTGGATGACAGCATTTTTCACCTCATCTTCCTCCCAGGCACCAAGCAGCTATTCAGCAGTAAGTCATGAACAGGTTCCCTATTCTTCTTCCATCTAATTCTCCCACCTTCCCCCAAGTCAGTTGGAACAAAAAAGTCTGAAGAGCTGTTTCAGTTTTACATGTATGACCAAGTAATTTAAGGAGTAAGAGCAAAGGCGGTCACTGTGTGAAGTCAGCCCATCACAGGTCATTTACATAGAGGTCAATGCAAAAACAAACCTTTCATTGCTCTATGGAGCAAAGTAGGACCTTGCAGAGCAATACTCTCCTTGGATGGGGAGCAGAGCAGGTTCTAACTGTGAACCTGCCTGACCAGGCAGATACTTAGTGGACCGCGTCACTCCAGGGCTGTCTGCTCTGCTCCCTGAATTTTTTATTAATACAGTCAGCTGGGACTGTTCCTGCACCACTGCAGGGGCCATGGCCGCCACCATGGACCATTAGGCCTCGTTCACACGGCTTATTTCAGAACGTAGTGACAACGGATTACCGATCGTAAATACGGTCTGGAAGCAGTTGAAAATCAGTTGCAAATAAGTGTCACTAAGGGGTGGCACGTATTTGTAACTGATTTCCCGACGGATTCACCCTCTCCAATCATTGTAGGTGGTGAATCCGTCCGTAAATAAATGACAGGTGAATGGTTTTTCCGTCCGGATTGCCGTCGTCAATCCGCGGCGGCAATCCGGAACGGACTACGGTCGTGTGAACGACGTGCCGTAGTTTCTTTTGCAATCTAGAGAAATTGGGCTGTGACTTATTTCGGACGGATTTGCCGACGGATTGACGATCGTCAATCCGTCGGCAAATACGCGGCGAAATAAGCCGTGTGAACGAGGCCTTAGGGTTCCTATCTCTGTGTCAGACATGGGCTTGTTGCACTGGCAGCATTAGGGCAGCAGGTACAGCAGACAATTAAACTGAGAAGTGGACACTGCCAAGTGCGGCTGCCTGCCGCACCGGGCTGCCTGCCGCACCGGGCTGCTCCATGCTTTAATGTTGGTGTCGGCAGCATCCAGAGTTATGACAGCTGACAGTACTCACATCACTCTTATAGGCCTATCGTGGAGGCCATGGCACTCCGCAGTGGTCGTTGCTCACACTGTGACAGGAGAAGGCAGGGGCAGTGCTGTTTCACGTAAATGAGGCAGATGCACACAGTGAGCTAATGGGGGCAGAGGCCAGGCAACTCAGTACAAAACACAGAAGAGTACTTAGCTGCCTGGATCTGCCTCCCCAGTCATCCAGCCACACCCACTGAAGAGCAATGGCTGTCTGCTCCTGCTTCTTCAGTCATCCAGCCCCACCCACTGCAGGCCAGGCAGGACCCTGATGTGCTTGGAGCATTTTAGCTTCCTGTCTACCCAAGAAGATGCCAGCTCGTGTGAGTTTTCTTCATGAAAAAGGCTGGTAAGTAGGTTTTTACTGTACTACTGGGGCATTGTCGGCTTGCCTCCCTCCCTCCCTTGGGCTTTACCTGCCTACCTAACTCCATTGGGCCTTGCCAACCTGCCTACCTACCTCACTTTACCTTTATCTGTCTACCTACCATCCATGGACCTTGTCAGAATGCTAACCTACCTCCCTTGGGCAATGCCTGCCTACATACCTTACTGGGGACGTGCCTACCTGCCTGTGAACCTTACAGGGGCCTTGTCCATCTGCCTACCTGCCTCCCTTGTGCTTGCCAGCCTGCCTAACTACCTCCTTTGGGCCTTGCCTGTCTAATTACCTCCATTGGGCCTTGACAGCCTGCCTAACTACCTCCATGGGGCCTTGCCTATCTACCTACCTCCCTTGGGCCTTGCTAGCCTGCCAACCTACCTTTATGGGGTCTTGCCTGCCTACCTGGGGCCCTGCCTACCTCCCTTGGGCTTTGCATACCTACATACCTTTCTGGGGCCTTGTCTGCATACCTATCTCTATTGGGCCTTGCCAGCCTGCCTACCTGACTCCCTTAGGCTACTTTCCTTCTTTGATCCTTTCCAGTCTGCCTACGTATCTTACTTGGGCTGGACCTGCATACATACCTTACTGGAGCCTTGCCTGCCTGCCTACATACCTTGCAGCGGCCTTGCCTTTCTGCCTATCTACCTCCTTTGTGCTTGCCAGCCTGCTTAACTACCTCCTTTGGTCTTGCCTATGTACCTTCATACCTTAGGCCTTGCTAGCCTGCCCACCTACCTTAATGGGGCCTTGCCTGCCTATCTATCCATATGGGGCCTTGCTTGCCTGCCCACATACCTTTCTTGGGCTTTTCCTGCCCACCTACGTACCGGGTATCTTCCATGCCTCCCTATATACCTAGCTGAGTCCTTACCTATCGGTAGCCCTACTCGTGGCTTACCTATATGTCTAATAACTATCCTACAAAAATTTATATACTCGGGATGATGTAAAAAGGAGAAAATCCATAACATGCAAACAGGGCTACCCACTAAACCAATAATCACAACCAAAAAAATGGGAGAACCCATATAAAAATGTATCAAAACTTTATTAATCATACATAATAATATAACAACACCAGAAAAATATATATTAAAAACACCACCACCCAGATAAAACGATAAACATACAAGCACGGAGGTCTAGGGTCACGTGAAAAAATGAAAAATTACATTACTTCAAACAACCAACCTCCAGGATAGTCTATCAAAAATATAATACACATATCAGTGGAACTATCATATTACCATACCATGAAGGAGGTGTCCGTTGAAAACATATGATGGAAGACCGTGACAACTAGGCCTCCATGCTGCCCCGACGCGCGTTTCGTTAACGCTTCTTCAAGGGGATCCTTATGATTAATAAAGTTTTGATACATTTTTATATGGGTTCTCCTTTTTATTTTTGGTTGCTATATATCTAATAAGGATGGGTTGCCTTCCTAGGTAGCCAATATGGTGCTTACCTACTTTATAAAGAGCACTCCTACCTAATATGGGTGGCCCTAGATAGAATTCATGATGCTGTAGGCACTTTCAGTGCTTAAGTTACCACTTCTCCAAACACTATAGATAGTTGTCAGCCAAAGGCTGGGCAATTTTTCTACATTTTTACAGGTTTACTCTTTGGACTACACAGACCATTTGGACTACGACAGATTTGTTGGACTGCTTTGAACTAGCATTGGATCCTTTAATAAAGTAGTCAACGAGGTATGTTTTCAGGGAGTGTTTATTTAAAGAGTGTTTGTTTTGTTTTGTTTGGGTGTTTTTTTATCACTTTGTTCCTTTGTTGGTAATAGTGGTGTCTGTCAGCCAGTGATGTTTTTTGTCACCCCAAGGCTGACAAAAACCCCGTGACCCTATTACCCCAATACCTAATGCACCAGGGGTACTGGGAAGAGCCAGGTTACTATCTGAAGCAGACCCTCTAATGCAGGCATCCTCAAACTGCGGCCCTCCAGCTGTTGGGAAACTATAACTCCCATCATTCCCACTGTTATAGATTATAGAAATGCAAGATGGGAGTTGTAGTTTCCCAACAGCTGGAGGGAAGCAGTTTGAGGATGCCTGCTCTAATGTGATGGTCTGTTTCTGGGTCAGCTGCAGAATGATATATTTAGGATAAGAAGGGACCAGTATCCATGGACCTACCCACCCTGAAAGTATCAGTCTGCAGCTGCAGGTTTTACCTTTGCTATTTTTGAAAAAAGGGGAAACCTCACATCATTTTTTTTTAATTATTTATTGAAAATCATCAATAAATAATTAAAAGAAAACAACAATGTGGGGTCCCCCTCTTTTTTCATAACCAGCCAATGTAACACTGACAGCAGCAGCCGGATACTATCTGGATAGGGTGGTCCATGCAACTGGTCCCTTCCTATCCTAAAAATACCAACCCACAGTTGCCCCAGAAGCAGACCATCACAATAGAGGTACTGGGGTAAAAGTGAAAAGGGGTTAGTGTCAGTCTTGGGGTGACAAAAAAACAGCTGGATGACACAAAGCCCCATCACTTGTAATGGAGAGGCCTCTGTCAGACAGCTCTATTACTAATACTGGAAAAAACGTGATTAAAAAAAAAAACATGCAACACAAAAAAAAAAACACTTTCCTTAAATGAACACTCCCCAACAACATCCTTCATTGACGATTTTATTAAAGAAATGGATCCAATGCTGGTCTGACGTACTCTGTTATAGTCCAATAACTCTGACATAGTCTAAAGGGTAAACCTGTTGGAAACAATACAAAAAAATGACAGCATGACAGAGCTGATCTCTATCCTCCACACCCCTTGAAGATCATGCCTGCGGCTGATCTTCTTGGGGTGCAGGGAGTGGAGTTTAGGTCATGTAAAATTATTTTCTGGGATGCCAGCCACAGCTACAGCACAATCTCCAGGGGGTTGTTTCTCCATCCCCCTCTCCACCAGGATATTGTGTCTTCAAGCTGCAGCCCAAACCACCTCTTCTGTTCCTACCCTCCCACTGTGTTATGTGGCCTAGAACCAGCAGAAGATACAACCTCCACCTATCACCCCATAAGCCTCACACCTCCACCTATCACCCCAAGGTGAATTTGTACAAAGGTAGTGAAGGGAGAGATAGGCAGGTGTTGAAAAATTGAGGATTCTAAGAAATCTGTTTGGCAAATTCTGCAGAGACGAGTCATGGCTGGAAGATGCCATCATGGCATTCTGGACCGGATGGAGAAGGAAAGAGAAAGAGAGCGACTCACCAGAGAAGAAGTCACCTGTGAGTCCCTGAATGTTAGGGGTTATTTTGCTTCTGTGTGGTGGGTCAGTGCTTTATTCACGGTCATTTGATGGTGACCAAAGCTGGTGTCTGACCAATCTGTGGTCTCTATTTGGTGGTATTGTAGGCTATGTTGGCATATGTTGGCATTTGTATAGTGGCAGCGTGCACATGTCCCTGATTGTAATAACAAGTGCACCTCTGTCCTGACTCTGTGATTAGGGGATGCTATGTACCTCTTTACTTTCTTGAAGTTGTTAGTAGTTTTTATTTTAGAAAGTGTCGAGGTGTGTGACCAAGTGGAAATTTGGAGGTGTATTTATGTGGGCTGATGTGGGGCTGATATTGTATGTAGGCCGGTGGATATTTTGTGTCAGGGCTGCTTTTAAGTTCCAGTTTGGCCCTGGAGCAGAGCATCCAAAAGCAAAAGGGACCTCACACTATTGGCTTGCCATTATGTCAGGCCCTGCCCTAGGTCTAATCACAAGTCTGGCACCTGGATCTTCCTTGAAACATCACACCATGTGAAAACAGTGGTCATCTACAAGATCTGTGCTCAGATCTTGAACTGAGGTAAGATTCTGAAACACCTGAACACCTTGTACAGATCTAGTGGATTCTAGAGGCTACCCTGTGGTCCCGGGCATTAGGAGGTATGTTATGGAAATTCAGGGCATGTATAATAAATAACATTTTAAAAAAAACACAGAATCACCCGATTTTTTCAAAACCAGCTGAGGTAAAACTGACATGCGTAGGCTGATTCTATCAGGATGGAAAGGTCCAAAGATATTGGTCCCATATTACCCTAAAAAAAGTAGCCCACAGTGGCTCCAAATGCAAGCCATCATGTAAGATCATCCATTTTTGGTGGAAACACTTTCCAGTACCCCTGGTCTATTGGATACTGAGGTAATAGTTAGAGATGTCAGCTTTGAGGTGCCAAAAAACACAACTATAACAAAATTGTAGAAAAACAAAGAGAAACAAAAAAACACCTTATTTAAATAAACACTCCCCTTCAACATAATTTGTTGACCATTTCATTAATAAAATGGATTGAGCACTGGTCTGAAGTAGTCCAATGAGTCTGATGTAGTCCAATGATGAAACCTGTGAACAAATAGAAACACTACATAGCAACATGACAGTGCTAAACTCTATTACCTACACCCCTGAAGATCATGCTTGCGGCTGAACTTTAATCTTTCTTTTACCTATTCCTTGGTATCATTGGTTACCATCTTTCTGATCTTCTGTAACTGGAGGACAGATTTCCATACAGCAAGAACTTATTTTCACCATTCATGAATTATCACTTTAATTCCAGCTACCTCAAGATTCTTTCTGTGTTGAGTCTTCAAGTATGTCAAAGGTGTCGACCTCCTAAAAAGTAGGTATAAAAAATTCATCTACTTCTTATCTGGCTTCTTCAGGATATCACTAGAGATGGGCGAATTTCTCAAAAATTCGGTTCGCCGACTTCGTTTAATTTTCTGACAAAATTAGTTTCGGTCCGAATTACAAATCGCGTTAAAAACAGCTATTTCCAGGCTGCAGAGAGCCTTTATGGTGCTGTAGAACGTTGTGCCATGCTTAAATATGCAGAGGGAGCTTGGTTTGGTCTTCATACAATGCTGTGTTTTAGTATTGCACGCATATGACTGCCGCCACTCTTAGAATCGCTTCACTCTAAAATTCCCTGTGTACTTACAGGGGCAAAACTGACAAAAAAACTGAAGTGGGAATGCAGCCTGATAAAGTCATGGCAGCGGCAGCTGGAAAAAAAACAAGCTGAGGGCTAAGATCCTATCATAGCATCAAAGTAGTAGGTTAACAGAGCTACCACAGATCGCAGCACAGTTATGGGAGGATGGTAATAGCCAAGCCAGGGAGCGGAATCTAAGTAGGTCCCGGTTTTCACCAGAGCCCACCGCCAAGCGGGATGGACTTGCTGTGGCGGGAGTCTACCAGGTCGTTACCGCTGACGTGACTTGCTTGCGGTGGCAGCCGAGGTGTAGCGAGGTTCATAATCGTAAGGCAAACTCGGAGTCAGGGACAAGCGTTAGGTCAGGACAGCCGGCAAGGATCGTGGTTAAGGGACGAGGCAAGAGGTACGGTACACGGATATGACAGACGAGGCTCAAGGAGGAGGTGCTTTTTCCTGTCTGTAATTTGGACAAATGATTCTCATTCTTCATACTGAAGAAGCTCACCCAAGCCAGTTTTGCAGCATTTGCTTGTGCTTCACCATTCCAGTTTTGTACTAAATTCCATTACTAATGGCACCAAATGCAGAATAAGCACCTAAAACATTCCCTGTAGTTAGGGTCTCCTTCAATTCCATACACTGAATTTCAACAAATTAGTGTCACGCAGAAACTGGATTCAAACTACCATGTTTATACTTCATAATAAACAGCGATGGAACTTTTTTAGGTATTAATGAAGAAGCTGATGGAGGTAGAATTGCCTTGGCCAAAAATGGTTTCGGAATGTTAGCAAACTGACTACGGAGGATTTCTCTATAGTATTTGAGTTTGTCCTCCCTCTCAGCAGCTGGAAAAAAGGCTCCCATTTTGGACCGGTAGCGAGGGTCGAAGAAGGTGGAGAGCCAGAAATCATCCCTCTGCCGGATGGTGACTATTCGGCTGTCACTAGCCAGACAAATCAGCATGCAGCAGGCCATGTGTGCAAGTGATTCTGAGGGAATCCCTGCCTCCATCTCCACTGTATACTGCCACGGTGCCTGGGGGTGCTTGGGGGACAGTGGCACAATGACAGAGTGAGGAGGGCACGGCAGCAGCCACAGCAGCAGCATGAGGTCAGAGAGTGGCACAATGACACAGTGTGGAGGTGACGGCATCAACAGCAGCAGCAGTATGAGGTCAGATGACACAGTGTGGAGGTGGCACAAACAGGAGTAGGCCACAGAGTGGCACAATGACATTCTGGAGGTGGCAAAAACAGGATTAGGCCCCAGAGTGGCACAATGACATAGTGTGGAGGTCACGGCAGGAGCAACAGCAGCAGCATGAAGTCAGACAGTGGCACAATAACATTCTGGAGGTGGAAAAAACATGAGTAGGCCACAGAGTGGCACAATGACAGGGTGCGGAGGTTACGGCAGCAGCCACAGCAGCAGCATGAGGTCAGACAGTGGCACAATGACAGAGTGTGGAGGTTACGGCAGCAGCAGCATGAGGTCAGAGAGTGGCACAATGACACAGTGTGGAGGGCACGGCAACAGCCCCAGCAGCAGCATGAGGTCAGAGAGTGGCACAATGACAGAGTGTGGAGGTGGCACACACAGGAGTAGGCAACAGAGTGGCACAATGACAGAGCGTGGAGGTCACGGCAGCAGCCAAAGCAGCAGCATGAGGTCAGACAGTGGCACAATGACACAGTGTCGAGATGACATCATCAACAGCAGCAGCATGAGGTCAGAGAGTGGCACAATGACATAGTGTGGAGGTCACGGCACCAGCAACAGCAGCAGCATGAGGTCATAGAATGGCACAATGACAGAGTGTGGAGGTGATGGCAATACCAGTCCCTGTAAAGATGGTGGTAGGCAGATGGAGAAACTGGCAGCATATGTGTGGCATCAGGTGGGTGGCGTCATCAGAATAGTGGCTGAGGCACGTAGTTTGAATCCAGACTAATTTCTCAAAGTTTTGGTGAGGCTGATGTAATCTGATGCCTAAGGCATTGGTGTGTGGAAATCCTGGCCGATCCACGCCTGATTCATCTTGACAAAGGTCAGTCGTTCCACATTTCCCGTGGATAAGCGGGTTCTCCTTGGGGTAACGATGGCCCCTGCCGCACTGAACACCCGCTCTGATGCCACACTACTGGCCGGGCAAGTTGCGGCCACACATCCCGTTGGGCTGCCCAGGAGTCCAGCGAATCTTCTAACTGGGGTGGCAGAGTGCATCTGGACCGGGAGATGATGGCAAAGAGACACAGCTCCCTTCTGCAGAGGTGGTGAAGCCTTGACTGGCTGCAATGGCATGCGTGCCACTGGGCGCTGCTGCTGCTGCAGGATTGACCACCACATCTGAGCCAACGTTCTCCAGGCCAACCGGATGGTGACGCTGCATGTGTTGACGCAGGGCCATGTGTGCCAACGTTAGCTCCCTGGCCACGCTTCACTTTCTGCCCACAGATTCCACATGTACCCATATTCGGCTCCTCCGGTGTCTAAGAAAAGAACTGCCACACCGCCGAGTAGCTGATTTTACCGCCAACGCTCTGCACTGAGTGACTACTACCGCCGCTGCTTCGCTGAGCCCCTGTGCCGTGCCGCTACTTTCTTGGACCTGTGAAGCGGGTGTTCTACCCCGTGGCCGCTTGACTCCCGACGTCTCTAGCATGCTGCTACCCTGCTGACTCACGGCCACACAACCCACTTGCTGGCTGCGCCGCTGCCTTACGCGCAAGCTGCGCCCTCTTCTCCTGACGATGATGAAGCCCTTGCTTCACCCGGCTCCCAAGTGCGGTCGGCTACATCATTACTATTTGTGTTTCATTGTCACTGCTGTCCTCATCACCGATCTTGGTATGCAGAGGCTGACCCCTCACAACATGACCTCCCATGCCACTCTCCACATCTATACTTTGCCGGCTACTGCAAGAAGCAGGGGATATTGGCTCCATTTCTTTGCTGCCAAGTAGCTGCTGACTGTCCTCCTCAAATTGTTCATCCTTGCTGTATAGTGGCGCTGAGCCAAGACTAAATAGTAGATCTCTGGCTGAGGGAACCGGATGGGACAGAGGCGGGTTGAGGACAGGTGAGGGCCGCTGACCCGCTCCCGGGCCATGCCAACTAAGGGTTGTGTCTGACGTTCCCACCGACTCTTGGCTGGGGTTGTCAGATGTCATCTGGGAGGAAGTGGATGACCTAGTCAACCAATCAAGAACCCTTGGGTTGCTGGTCAACACACGGCCGCTAGATAACACCGGCAGTTCTGGCTGCGATGTCCCCTTACTGCAACCTGTGCCTGCTCCAGGAATGTTTGTGCCACTGCCACTCGCATGTGAAGAGCCTGCCACCTCTCTGTCTGACATACTGTTTGTTCAAAAATGTACAGACTCTGTTTAATGAAGATATCTGTATATGATAAATACACACCCTGTATTTGACTCCAAATGAACCCACTAACAAGCTTGGGTAACCCTTGGATATAAATTGCGCTCCACAAATGGGCAAGAAAAATGTACTTGTATGTGCCATTTAAAAACTCTGTGTATTTAACTGAATAGAAAAGCGCAAACAGGCTTAATTCACCTTCAGATATGAATTATTCTACAGGAAAAATTTCTTCTTTGGCGTTGAAAAACACTGTTTCTTTGACTGACCACAACAGCAGAAACACGCTTAATTAACCCTTGGATCTAAATTGCGCAAAAGAAATGAGCTGCCAAAAATTACCAGCTATGGAGTGTGTTAAAGCGACGTGTATTTTACTGACCACAACAGCAGAAAAACGCTTAATTAACCTTTGGATATGAATTATGCTACAGGCAAAATTTCTTCTTTGGCGTTGAAAAACACTGTTTCTTTTACTGACTACAACAGCAGAAAAACGCTTAATTAACCCTTGGATCTAAATTGCGCAAAAGAAATTGGCTGCCAAAAATTACCAGCTATGTAGCGTGTTAAAACGACGTGTATTTTACTGACCACAACAGCAGAAAAACGCTTATTTAATCCTTGGATCTAAATTGCGCAAAAGAAATGAGCTGCCAAAAATTACCAGCTGTGTAGCGTGTTAAAACGTCATGTATTTTACTGACCACAACAGCAGAAAAATACTTAATTAACCCTTGGATCTAAATTGCGCAAAAGAAATGAGCTGCCAAAAATTACCAGCTTTGTAGCATGTTAAAACAACGTGTATTTTACTGATCACAACAGCAGAAAAATGCTTAATTAACCTTAGTATATGAATTATGCTACAGGCAAAATTTCTTCTTTGACGTTGAAAAACATTGTTTCTTTTACGGACTACAACAGAAAAACGCGTAATTAACCCATGGATCTAAATTGTGCAAAAGAAATTAGCTGCCAAAAATTACCAGCTATGTAGCGTGTTAAAACGACGTGTACTTTACTGACCACAACAGCATAAAAAACTTAATTAACCTTTGGATATGATTTATGCTAGAGGCAAAATTTCTTCTTTGCCGTTTAAAAGAAAACCTTTCTTTTACTGACTACAATAGCACAAAGATGTTTAAGTAGCCCTTGGATATAAATTGCGCAAAAGACATAAGCAGCCAAAAATTAACTGGTATTTGGATTGTAAAAACGCTGTTTCTTTAACTGAATACAACAGCAAAAATAGGCTTAGGTAACCCTTGGATATTCAATGTGCTCCAGAACTGAGCATATAGCAATAAAATGTATATGCAGCTGAATTGGACGCACACTGGACTTCAATTCCAATACCCCACAAAATCAAAATTAGAACGTAAGAGAAGCAGTTTCTGAGAAAAGCTGTGACACCCCCCCAAAAAATCGCTGTATAAAAGGATTTTCTTTTGTGTGAGATCTCTAATACTGGAGCTGCAGCAGCTACAACACGGCACAGAGAGAGCAGTGTGAACTGCCAGTGTCGCAACCCGACTTATATAGTGCGGTGACGTCACAGAATCCCGCCGGTCTCTGATTGACTTAATCTCTGCACATGTTATTTAGGCTACTCCTTTCTTCCTCCCAGACTTCTGTTTCCCATGTCACGCCATGTGCTTGCAGCCATTTAATCAATTAAAAACATGCTTCTTTCCCGCGAATCACCCCAAACTTCGACTTCGTTCAGAATCTAAGTTTTCCTGAAATTCTAAACGAATTCCACTTCGTTAGAATCGATTCATCCATCTCTAGATATCACCTAAGAGAAAACCAAGTGATATCCCCCGTCACTGGAGATAGCACACAGCCTAACCTTAAAGGAAACATCCTCTGCTTAGTTCTTTCGTAATAGGCACCAACCAGCCAAATTGGTAGTATGACAGATAGAGCCTTGGCGGTGTGTTAGGTTTAAAAGAAGTAGCCCTAGATTCCCAGGCCTTTTTTTTAAAAACACTTTCAGTCTTCCTATCAAGGTGATTTTTAAGCAGGCCGAAGTAATTAAAAGGAAGGGACAATTTTCAGAGCCAAAACCCAGATACTGGAATCCTGCTCTTGAAAATAATACCTTTTTACAATTTGTACAGTATATGTTTCTCTATATGCACATGAAAGGCATTTTTATTTATCCTTTTACATCTTCAATACATGACATTCTAAACTGTCCTATGTCTCTTGAAATATTTATTGATGGCATGATGGATTTTGCTGTCTTCTTGGTCTTTTTCTCCTTAAACAAGGGTTTCCTCTTTTTTTTGTCATCCGAGAAAGATGATAAAAGAATCCGAATCTACTTCCCCATTCTCATACCATATTCAACCTCCGAAGTCAAAATATCAGATAAATCAAATTTACCACAACACATATTGGGGACATCCCTGTATTTAGACCTTTTGCCTAATCATAGCGGCCACTATCTTTAGAATGCTTTAATTGTACAAACAATGACCACATATCTATTATATAGACATTGATCCTCTGCTGATAATTTACATAAAGTAATACTAGGTTCTTTGCACATATTTGATCAAGCTATATATGCCCACAAACAAGTGCTTTGCAACCTATTTTAGGTGGGTCTTTACTCTGTTAGTTGCAGCACTGGAAGGGGACTACTGACACCACAAGACCTGCAGGGAGAGTGACTGAGCAGCCTAATACCCTGTTGCCTGACTAGAATCCATTGACTTTGGGCCACAGGCAGAGCAATAATAGGCACCATTCAGCTTCAATACCAAGTGGAACGATCACAAAAACTCACATTTCCATTTTGTTTCACACAACCTGAGACTTAAAGCAAATAGATAGAACTTTATATTATGTTTCCTGCTATATAAAACATACATGATGACTGCCCACCACACAGAACCTAAAGGAAGAGTAATCAAGAAGCTCCCTACTGTTAGTCTAAGCCTCCTTGGCTCTGGGCTTCTTTGCCCCAGGTAACACATTCTGCAGCACTATTATAACTCCCATTATTCCTTGAACTCATGAGGGACCACAATCCAAATTAAATGATCACTATGTTTTGGAGGATAGGAGGAACCTTGACAAAACCCATGTTAACTTTATACTAATGTTACTTTTGGTCAGATTTGCACCCAGGACCCCAGTGCTTCAAGACATCAATGCTAACCACCGAACCACCATACTGACACATGGAACATAGAGCACATTCTTTAAATAATATGACACCGATTTTACAGATGACGCTGATTTTATATAGGGTATAGTGAAAATCATTTACACTCGGATTGGATGCCGATTCCAGACGCAGAATCCGCATCCAGAATCATCATCCAATCCCACCGCGTGAATATACTCTTAGGCCCTTCCCCCCAATAGCAAAATGTAGGAATATTAATAATATAATTTAAATACATATTCACATTGTGCTGTGGTAGTTACTTCTCAAGATGCCTGTGCTGGAATATCCATAATATTCATTGTTGAGACTCTAAAAAGGTGGAAAGCCACCAAAAGCCGTTAATCAGCGTTGTTTAAGTAAGCGGCCCTACAGATCAGCTACAATGATCTTCCAGCATTGAACCCTAAATTACATAATAATGACTTTAAGTCCTCCCTGGTTTACTTCTAACAGGGAAACATGATGCTAGCAACTTAACAGTGAAACAATATTCATAAGAAAAGATTTTTAGTGCAATGTGCTGATCAACTTTCCTACTAGTGTATCAGTAGTCACACATTTTTTGTATTTTTTGGTATGGCAAGGAGAAACCATCTCCTCCCAAACCGAAGGCAACACTTGCACACCTACTTGTTTCCTTATCCTGATGCTGCCTTTCATGAAAAAAAACAACAATCTCTTTAAATAAAGCAACCAACATGATTCTTTCCAAAATATTTTTATTATGAAAATATATTGTTATGTATAAAACACTTTATAAGTCATAAAACAATATCAAAATCATGATAATGAATAAACATTTGTATTTAATATTCTAAACATAACTTCCTTAATTATAACAGAACCACCCTATCAAAAGGTGACTGTCTCATAGACACTGTACCAAAAGGAAATTGTCACATACTAACATTTAAATGTCAAAATAGTTTTCCAGACCACATGTCCTATGTACCTACATCATATAATGCCCTTTTTATTGTAAAAATATATTAGGTCCTCTTTGAGGATACATTTATTAAGTAAATGATACATTATATACATTAATATAAGAATGTCTAAAAAAAAATTCCTGTATTTAGTTAAAACTAATCACGGCATGGCTAATTTCTTACAGTGAAAGACCAGTTTCTCTAAAGCAGCAACTATATGTGTTCCTTTAAAAAGGCTAGAAATATGACAGAGATTCTAGCCAAACAAGAGACGCCGATCTATAGAGGGCACTGTTTTGGAGTATTTATTCATCATCAGCACATGATTGGTTGGCTGGGTATGATACTGTTTGGCAGTTTCTTTGGAGACAAAGAAAAAGTATCTAAGGTAATTTATAGTATCTATATCCATTCAATCCCCTTTTCAAAATCTTTGTAAAATCTAGCTTGTTTTAAGAGGAAGTAAAAACTGTACAGAAACAATACTGGGTTTGACTGATACAAGCCGGACATTGTTGTCGCCTATAAGAGACATCTGAGAGGTAGCCCATAATTCTTAGTGGTTTTCCGCAACATAAGATTTAGAAGAGGAATACACAGAAATACAATGGCAGCAATAAAATATCTTCATAACAATAAGTTTACCCTACATAGCACTAAAACATGCAGTTTATGTACACATAAGACATGAGACTCCCCAATATGTGAAGAACTAGGGGTTTGCAGCATCCAGTATCATGACACTAATCAACATGATCAAATATCAGTATCTCTAATCTATGAAGTTATATTTCACATTCAACGACTTTTCTTCCTTTGTTTCTCTCTGGCCAACAATTTATGTACTTATTTGTTGAATATGTTACCAGAAAGCAAAACATTTCATGACTGTGTGTATATCCCAAGTGACATTTTAAATAAAATGATACTTGAAGAACCCTTATAATTTGCACTGAAATTGTTTTTTTCAGTATGTCAGATACATGAGCTGAACATTATTTTCAAAGTTCAAAATGTAACAATCTAGATAAAATTCCTTCATTTTTAAGAGAGGAAAAACTGTAATACAGTAAGGAAAAAATACAGATGAATCAAAAAAGTTCTGTTACTTCTTCCTGGTCATCAGGTATTCTTCAATGTAATCAATAAAGATGTCAAATTCTCCAACTGCTTTGTAGATCCCTTGTTCTTTTAACTGGAAATCAAATATAATGGAGGTTGTTAGAAAAACTTCTAATTTCTTAAGAATAAAATGCAATACCTAGTTAAAGGGATATTTTCTCTCAACATTTAATCCCATATACACAAATATACATAAATCCCCTGGTAGTTTGTGATTGCACTTACTTCAAAAAGGGGGGGGGGGGGGGGGGTTCTGTCATCTCGGTCCTCAGATGTGCTAGGGCCAATGGAATGGAGAAGTGGCACATGCACATCTCTCTCCATTCACTTCCATAAGAGTTCAGAGTACAGCTGAGTACGTGTCCTCGGCGGTACTTGGAACTCCCATTTGTAGATTGTATGCTTTCTCTCTCTATGTACCAGTTGTTAGTCAATTACTGTTGTCATTATACTTTATTTGGTCTTATCTTACGTATATAACCCCCTTGAATGTTCAGCGCCTTGGAATTAATGATGCTTTAAAATAAAAAATAACAATAAATTAATAGATATAATTTTTTTAAAAAATATTATACTGTTTTCATTAGGGCGGGTTCAGAAAGGGGCCTGCAGCTATAGCATTTAAAAGGGATATCCTGGCATGACCCATAAGTGCCTGAATTGGGGAAAACCCCCCTTTTTTAAAATAATGGTAGTTGAATCCAGGGCTAATGTTGAACACTTAACTATCATAATGACAACAACACAAAAATACATCCTTATTACTACTTTGTAAAAAAAAAAATTTTTTTCAATATAAACAGCTATTACTATTGTAACTACTACAGAAACTATTACAGCTCTTACTACTAATAGTACATATACTACTACAACTAGAAATATACCAGAGTTATATATTTCAATAAAAAAACTTAAGTACATGTTGAGGTTAGAATTAGGGAAACACCCATGTGGATAATGAAATAATTTGTTGACAAAGCTTTTGTAATGGCAGATACATTTGTTGATGTAATACCGGGAGGCAGCAGTCGTGTAATGGGTAGTAATGGATAATGTTGTAACCAATCACGTGTAATAGGATTCATCATTCACCGTTTATGACATCTCTTCTGTACTTCAGAATTATTTCGATATATATCCATACACAAATTCTACTAACCTCGCTAACTGATGTAACCGACAGTACGTAGCTATAACTTACATCATTCACTCCCTAGATGTATGCTAAGTGTGTGACAACAAGCTGGTCAAACAGGAAGCATATTAGCTAAAAAGATTGCTTAAGACACAATGACATCTTGCAGAGCTATACAAGCTGGAAATTTTACTCTGTACCCAGTCTAAGAATTGCTTATTGTTACACCCATGGGATACTAATGGGGGATTTCTTAGTTTTATGTAAATACATACTATTCTGTGCATATTGAAGTTATGTAATGTATGTGTATATATACACATATACAGATACAGACAGACATATGTATATATTTAATCTATTTAGATTTGTTTATCTATTTATCCCTAAATATTTAGATGTAGATTTATTTTGATATATAATTATTACATAATTATATGTGTAAATGTATATTTAGATATGTTATCCATATATTACATCTATCTATATATCTCTTGCTTATATATATATATATATATATATATATATATATATAAACATCACATAACATTACATAAATATGTATATATTTAGACCTTATATTATTATACATATGTTATATCTATCCATATTGATTTGTCTATCTAGGAGCCTACATAGTTTCCTGGTTATGAGGATAGCCCTAATAACTGTAATTGTAACAAGTCGTGCCCCTGTCTTAAGACTTTGGAGGTTTTTGGATTTTTTGTTAAACAATAATCTTTGTTTGGTAACACGGGTATTTCCCTTTAAGACTACTAGTTTTGTAATCTTTTGTAACTGGGCAATACAAGATACAAGAAAATGGACAGAAAGCACTGAGCTACACGTACCGTACTATACTTTTTCTTTATTTGTTGTACCGCTCTGCTTTTTCTGTCGCATGGAAGAAAATGTTGCTGTTAAAGAAATAAACGGTACAGAATGTTAGCATCATTTTTTAGGGTGGATGAGATTATTACAGGGTGTATGACGTGACTACTCAGTCAGTTTCAGTTTCAGTGCTTTTATGGCTGGGGGGTTTTACAACTCAGGTAACTAAATAGTAACATGATAATATTTTGTAGATGTCTTACATATTTGTAAATTTTCTATATACTCACACATCGTTTTATTGTCTGTTTCAAGTCCAGGAGCTTGTGCCTTTATGAAAGAAAAATTGTTTTAATCTTTTTTTTTTCCTTTTGCTTTTTTGGTTTGGCATCATCTAGGGACCGAATATTTCAGAACGTTGGGAACCAATTGAACTCTGTAAGAGAAATGAGGGGATGATAACATGTTATTATTTAATTTTTTATATAGTATTTTACCTATCCAACACGGGAAGAAGAATTTTCAAAATTTTCCCCCCCCTTTTTAAAAATTTTTTAATTCCCCCAATGATGTATGTTTTGTAGTAAATATAAACCTCTTGTTTACCAAAGGTGCAAGCTATTCAGAATTCCAAAATATGTTTAGAATTTCCTGGCAATTATGGGGGCAAGTCTGGCTTATACTGTTTGCGAGTGAAAGAGGGGACATTTAGGGTTAATGCCTAAAAAAAAACCCCATAAAAAAACTTTCCCCTTTCCCCTAAAAAGAACATAAGTAAAAAATGGGTTTAATAACTCCTAAAAAAAAAAATAAATGCCCCAAATTTACCAAATTGACAAAAACTAAAAAGCCAAAAACAGCAAAAAATTTAACCCAACCTTAAAAAAACGTCCAGCGATCTTTTTCAAGAATATTGTATAAGGCATTTCTTTCATTTTGGGGGGAGAGAGGAAAAAAACTTATTGTTTGTCCTAAAAACCTAATTTAAAACATAAAAAAAAGAGTCTTCAAATAATACAACAAATTATGAAATTATACAGGATTATGTAACCCTATTTTGCCCATCAGGATCCTCTTTGGTAAATTCAGGCTTAGGCATAATTTTGAACAAGGACTTAGCAGAAGACAATCCTATTTAGAGCTAACTCTAAAGTCACTTATAGGCTTTAAGTCTTATGAGTTAATTAAAAATTAATTTATAGTGTTTGACTTTATCAATGATATGTTCTACTTGTGTAATGATAAAAATAAATAATATTAGGCAATTGAAAAAAAAAAAAAAACATGTACATGGAAGTTGGAACTTCAGAAGCATTTCCTCTGTTGAGCCCAAGGAACCACAGTCTGATACTGATTCTACCCTTAGTATGAACCTTCTTGTGGGAAGTAAACAGGATCCACATTGTTATTTAGATATCTTGGAGGAGCATTATCAAGACTGAATCTCTTACGTTAACATGTGTTCTTGTGTTAACTATGAGTCACTGTGAGGATGAAAGCAAGAACAGTGCTCTTTTGTGTGAGCGGTACCGTCAAAGTGAAAAAGTTAGCATTTCCTCAACTACTGACTGTCACGTTTGTAGCATACCGTGTTCAGTTTACTACATTAACTTTACTCTGTGAGTTATCAGGAGCATTGCCAAACAGAATGTAATAGCAGAGCATGTGAAGACACAAACTACCAGCATTCATGGAGCTAAAAATAAAGACCTACAAATGCTTTCATGTAATATTTAAATGGGAATACAAAGGCGTTTAATGGATATTCCACGGTTCACGCTTCCATAAAATGCTGAGGTAAGGAAGTGACAAATCTTGTTCTACATTACCCTTGACTGGTGACTTCATCTTGTAGTATCTCATTAGTAGAAAAGTAAGGGTTGTGTGTAGAAATTTAGATAGAGAACTAGCAAAATGCAAATTTATGAACTGACACTGTGAGAATGTTACATCATCTGCATAGAGTACTCTACAGGCTTGTGACTCACCACTAGATGAGGAGTTTATTGAAAAGAAATCTATATACAAATAGCAGACAGCTGACAACATCCATATTTTCTGTGTCTTCCTCTTATCTCTGCCTCTTTACTATGTAACATGATGCACGTTAAAACTCAGAGCCTGGATGAAGATTTCCGAGGCTAAAAGGTAAGAGAGGAGCAGCATTACATCTGCATATCTCTCTATAGATTCAGCAAGTAAAGAGCATTACATCGAACTCTTCTATAGATTCAGCAATGAAAGCATTTAAATTGATAGCCTCTATAGTTTCAGCAAGTGAAGAGTTTAAAATCTGCATACGTCTATGATTCGCAAGAAAAGAGCTTCATTCTGCATAGCTCTCTATAGATTCAGCAAGTGAAGAGAATTACATCTGCATAGCCTTTTTTGATTCAGCAAGAGTATTAATCTGATATCTTTATAGATTCGAAGTAAAGAGCATTCATCTGCAAGCTCTCTAGATTCACAAGGTTTACTCTGATATCTCTCTATAGATTCGCAAGAAAAGAGCATTCACTGCATAGCCCCTTATAGATTAGAAAGAAAAGAGTATTAATTGTTAGCTGCTATAGATTCAGCAAGTAAAGAGCATTACATTGCATCCCTTTTTATAGATTCAGAAGTGAAGAGATTACATTCTGCTTTCTTTTTATAGATTCAGCAAGAAAAGGGCATTACATCTGCATGCTGTTTTATAGATTCAGCAAGTAAAGGGGCATTACATTGATAGCTCTTATGTTTCGCAAGTAAAGGCATTATTGCATAGCTGTGTATAGATTCAGCAAAAGAGCATTACATCTGCATAGCTCTCTATAGATTCAGCAAGTAAAGAGCATTACATCTGCATAGCTCTCTATAGATTCAGCAAATGAAAAAATTCATCTGAAGTGATAAGATTCAGCAAGAAAAGTATTATTCTGCAACTGTGTATAGATTCAGCAAGTAAATAGCATTATATCTGAATAGCTCTCTATAGATTCAGAAAGTGAAGAGCATTAATCGCATAGCTTTTATAGATTCAGCAATGAAGAGCTTACATCTGCATAGTCCTTAGATTCAGCAAAAAAAGAGCATTGTCTGCTACTGTTTTAGATCGCAAAAGCATTACATCTGCATAGCTCTCTATAGATTCAGCAAGTAAAGACCATTACATCTGCATAGCTCTCTATAATTCAGAAGTAAGGGGAAAATTCATCTGATGCTGTTTAATTCGCAAGTAAAGAGATTTTTTGCATGCCCTATAGATTCAGCAAGTGAAGAGCATTTAAAATCTGAAGCTTCTATAGATTCAGCAAGTAAAGAGCATTACGTCTGCATAGCTGTGTTAGATTCAGCAAAAGAGCATTACATCTGCATAGCTGTCTATAGATTCAGCAAGTAAAGACTTACATCAATACTGTTATGATCAGCAAGTAAAGATCATTATATCTGCATAGCTGTCTATAGATTCAGCAAGTAAAGAGCATTACATCTGCATAGCTCTCTATAGATTCAGCAAGTAAAGAGCATTACATCTGCATAGCTCTCTATAGATGCAGCAAGTAAAGAGCATTACATCTGCATAGCTCTCTATAGATGCAGCAAGTAAAGAGCATTACATCTGCATAGCCTCTTAGATTCAGCAAGTAAAGGAATTCATTGCATGCTGTCTATAGATTCAGCAATACATCTGCATATCTCTCTATAGATTCAGCAAGTAAAGAGCATTACATCTGCATAGCTGTCTATAGATGCAGCAAGTAAAGAGCATTACATCTGCATAGCTGTCTATAGATTCAGCAAGTAAAGAGCTTTACATCTGCTAGTGTCAAGTTCAGCAAGAAAAGACATTACATCTGCATACCCTTTCTATAGATGGAAGTAAAGAGCATTACATTGCATAGCTCTTAAGATGCAGCAAGTAAAGAGAAACATCTGCATAGCCCCCTTAAAATGCGCAAGTAAGAGCATTACATCGCATAGTGTCTATAGATGCAGCAAGTAAAAGCATTACATTGCATGTCTCTATGATCAGCAGTAAAGAGCTTTACATCTGATAGCCTCTTTGATGCAGCAAGTAAAGAGCATTAATCTGTTTCTCTTATAGATTCAGCAAGTGAAGAACATTAATCTCATAGTTCTATAAATTCAGCAAGAAAATTTACATCTGTGCTGTCTAAGATCAGCAATAAGGCATTACACTGCATACTCCTTGGGTTCATAGAGGAAAGAGATGAGAAACATTACATCTATATATAAAGCTGTCTGTAGGTTCAGTAAAAGAAGATAATTACGTCCACATTGATGTCAATAGATTTATATAGGAAAGAGAGGAGCAGCATTACATCTCCGTATCTGTCTATAGATTTATATAGGTAAGTGAAGAGCAGCATTACCTCTCCATAGTTGTCTATAGATTTTTAGAGGTAAGTGAGGAGTAGCATTACATCTCCATATCTGTCTATAGATTTATAGAGGTAAATGAAGAGCATTACATCTCCATAGCTGTCTATAGATTTATAGATGCAAGTGAAGAGCAGCATTAGATCTCCATAGCTGTCTATAGATTTATATAGGTAAGAGACGAGCAGCATTACATCTCCATAGCTGTCTATAGATTTATAGAGGTAAGTGAAGAGGAGCATTACATCTCCATAGCTGTCTATAGATTTATATAGGTAAGAGATGAGCGCATTACTTTAAAAGCTGTCATAATTTTTTTGGGTAAAAAGGGGGCAGCATTACACTCCAAGCGTTTAAAATTTATATAGGTAAGTAAAGACAGTTTTACTTCCCATAGCTGTCTATAGTTTTATATAGGAAAGAGAGGGCAGCATTAACACCATGGGCTGTCTTTAGTTAGGGGTAAGAACGGGCGGGGTTCATCAAAAGATGTAATGGTCTACCGATAAGAAAGGAGCAAAATTTACACAAAATTTGTCATATGAAAATGCAACTAATTTACCATTTTATAGGTAAATCATTTTTGTTTTAATTTGCCAGGAGGCTTGATGCATAATAATGAGGGCATCTTGTGATTTAACTGAACAAAGTTGGTATACAGTTGTAGCTAGTCTTTCCTCCACATAGGGCAGAGATTTAGCTAAATACCCTAACCCTATATAGTAATATCATGGCTAAAGCAGGTGGAGTTGTCTTCTAACATATGTCCCACTAACCTCTACTTTAGATCTTTAATAAAGTTATATTTTACTGTCTGCATGTCTTAGGAAAAGAAAAATAGAAATGGGTAGCTGATGTATTGCTGATGGTTTTAAATGTCTATTTTGATCTAAGCAAAACTACACCAATAAGAATAATGTTATAATTCTACTTCAATCAATTTAATGCATGACATGCATCTATGGTATCAAGAAGCATTAGTCATTCTAGCATTAAAATACTTACAAAATAGTCCTTGACTTTCTGGAATGTGTCTCTCAGCTCTCTGAGCTTCGCAGGGAATATGTGCATAACACGTTGACAGCTTCCTTCCCCATCTCCACTTTGACTCTTCACTGCCTTGAAGAAGAAAACGAGCATCAGCAGCAAGGAAAAATGCTTAATATTTTCTCAGATAAACTTTTTTTCTGCACAAAAGCAAAAAAGGATACAAAATGCCAAAGTCCATTGTCCTGTTATATATTGTCTGTATTTCCTGTTCCGCCCCCATAAAGGATGTCATCATCACTTTCTCTTCTTCTAGTAAATAGTTAAGATATTTTCCTAATTTGTGATCAGATGGTTCCTTTAAATAGATTTGTATTCCTGTCAAATTATAGTAAATGTTACAGTCTTATTTTTTGTATGTAAACATCTTCTGTTATTGGTGGAAATTCACTGTTTAAGGTTATTTTCTGTTATGGCATGATTTAGCTACTTACGTTTACATGATGACGATTCAAATGTTTTAGAGATTAGTAATCTCTTGCGTATTTTCGAAAGCGTGCTTAAATTACAGTCATGATTTAACAATGTGTGGGAATTCCTTTAAATCTAAACTCATGTTTCATCTGAATTTCATCTGTAGTGAATGAGTAGTTCCACTACAAGTTATTACTTATTTGCTGTAATAATTACATACAGTACACTGCAAAGTTAAATTAATAACTTGCCAGGAAATTGCTTACACTCCTACATAACATGAGCATCATTTATGTCACGTTTTAGACCTCTGTCCTAAGTGCCTTAAAAAAAGCTAATCTAATGTATGCCATGGCTGATGTGCCATAAATCCTACCCCTTGATTGCCAACTGATGTAAACTTCTCTTATGGATGATGAATCCTTACATATAGTATTGGTGTTCACGGTGATATTGATATATTTTTAAGAAAATCTATAGAAGCAGTCACCAATCACTGCAAAGCCGCGGCAAAAACAAATGCATTCATATAAAACATATTGGATTTTATTAAACATTATGAGAAAAGGTATCACTGTTACCCCATATAATAGTACTGTCCAAAATGATCATAAAATAGCTAAAAATTGCTAAAAAACTGCACCTCTTAAGTATTCAAAATTGCATTTAGGAAGTTAGTTAACTCTCTGGGTGTTTCACAGAAATTAAAGCCAGGTGATTTTTCCAAATTTCCATTTTTTGCAGATTAATCTTTATCCATTATTCACTGGAAAAGTACACGATAACCTGGAAATGCAACTCAATATTGATTTCCTTGATTCTGACGTTTCTAGAAAAATTCCATATTTGGCCCTATAAGCCACAGAAGAGGAGAAACACCTACTGGACTTGGGAGTCTTATTTTCATTAGGATATTTTTACATGCCATTACAGATTTGCGGACACACTTAGGTGCTAAAACTTAATAAACACACCTAAAAAGACCAAATTTTGAAAACTACACCCCTAAAGGAATGTATCCAGTAGCAGTGAGTAGTGAGTATATCGACCCCACAGGTGTTTCAGAAATGTCTTTAGCATTAGGCTGTGAAACTAAAAAAGCAAATTTTTTTCCAGTAATCTGCAGTCTTAGCTGAAAATGTTTCATTGTCACAAGGAATCCTGGAAAAAAGCATCCCAAAATTGAATATGCAATTTTATCCAAGTTCAGCAATACCTCATATTTGGGTGTAAACTGCTGCTTGGGGGCATGGTAAGATGAACAAGAGAAGGAGCGCTATTTGCCTTTTGGAACGCAGATTTTGGTGGTGCCATGTCGCATTTGCAAAGCCCCCAAAGTATCAGAGCAGGTGACACTTTCCAGAAATCATCTCATTTTGGATTCAACACACATAGGGGTGTATTTTGCATTTTGGCACTTACTTGTTCCACAGGTTTTTTTTAGCATTGGGCAGTGAAAATGGGGAATAAAACCCCACAGTCCTGTCATTGTTTTTTGGTCTTCATTCTTACAATGCTCAGCTTGCGGTATAAATGACATGATAACTTTTCTATGCGGGTCAGTACAATTACAACACTATAAATTTTATATAGTTTTTTATGTTTTACTACGTTTTTACAATAGAAATGCGTTTAAAAAAAATTCTGTTTTTATGTCGTCATAGCCTAACAGCCATAAATTTTATATTTTTCAATGTATGGAACTATATAAGGACTTGCTTGATTGTTTGTTTGCTTTTTATTTTATGTGCTGCACGATGAACAAAAATCACAAATGATGTCAATAACATGACAGATTTATGGGCTAGGTCATTACACACACGGCAATAACAAATACACATACTTTATTTCTTTTTGCTCTTTTTTTAGGGCGATTGTAAAAGGAAAAGGGCATTGTTCGTGTTTTTATTTTTTTGTGTGTTTTACTTTTTTTTTTCACTTTTCAATATTTTTTTACTTGTCCCCATAGATGACTTGAATCAGTGATTTTTAAATCACTGTTACAATAAATAGCAGTACATAGCAGTGCTACTATGTATTATAAATTGTCAATGACTTTGCCCAGCGTAATGATGTCCGAATTGCTAAAGAGAGCACGTTCACAACGTGTGGAGTGGGGAAAAGGCAATGCAGACAGAGGGAGCTATATCCCTCTTTCTTCCTTTTAGCTGCTACAGTCGCAATTGACTGCTGCAGCTAAAGGGTTAATTGCCTACAACTTTAGTGAGCTCCATTTGTGACCGGCAGTGCATGGCACCAGCTGTAATATACAGCTGTTTCCATGATCCAATCATGAAGGTTCTTCTTGTATAATTCTCATGACATACCCATACGTCAATTTGTGGGAACCCTTCCCACCTATGATATATAGGTACGAAATTGTTGGTAAGTGACTAAAGGGATATTTCCATCAGCGCAAGTGCTGCTGGAAGAGCCAATTGCCTTAAAGTAAACAATTTTCAAAATGCATGAAAAATGTATGTTTACTTAATACATGCCTGTTTTGCCCCTTTAATGTGCTCCCTTCTTCCCCTTTGGTTACAAATGACCCCTTTATTTCTGTGGGCCAGAAATTGATGCATTACTGTGACATTGCAGGTGGCCGGGATAGTGGAGACGTGCATTTTCGCTCATGTATACTCCCTTTCCCTTTCTCTGGCCAGACGAAATTTTTTCAAAAAGTTTTTGATAACGTGCATTACCCCACCCTAAAGCACCGTGGTCCCCGTAGTTTTGGCGATTATTATCGACAAATTTAAAAATCGGCCAGTTTTTTGGTGATCGGATTTTTTAATCATGCGTAATTTAGGAAAAAAATTGTGCATCATTATTAAGTCCGCCTTTTTGGGTGCTTCCTGTCATTTTGGCGGCAGAAAATTCAGCTTACAGAATAGAGCGGGGTAGATGTGTGTGCGAGTCATGACTGGAATTGTATGGTTGCGATTGGCTGGAAAAATCACAGACCTCGTTTTACATGAACAGGTTTCCTGTTCAGCCTCAGTGTTTTCAGCGTCTCAGGCAGAAGGCGTGCGCTCTGCATGTGTCCAACCAGCTCGCGAAATTATTCTATTTTTCACAGGAAACCTCTACTATTAGGTATCCTTACAATTTAGTTAGATTGAGATTTGGGAAAATTTTAATAGTTTGGAGAGAATTTTTAAAGAGCATCTACCGCGTAAAGTACGGGGGGAGCAAAGGGGGGGCCCCGCGGGGGAACACAGACAAGTCTATAAAGAAACTGGATAAAATTCCCAAGACTTATGTAGACATTGCACTGCAATAGCTTTATTATTAAAAAGTTTTCTATTTAAAATTTTTTTAAAAATTGGGCACCCGAAAATTTTAGGATTTCACATCTTTTCTAGTAACTGCATCTCTTTGTTAGGGGCAAAACTCCACTTTTATTTCGTAACATTTTCGATAGGTGTTTATTTTTAATTTTGCCATTCCACCTTTGTTTTTATATATCCCTTGCACTTAAATTTGAATCCAGCATTTTTAGTCACCAAGGTGAAATTTAAAGGGGGCCAAAAATATCTTGTATTATACAAATAAAACAGTAGTGTTTTTTGCTTTGGCGCAATACAGTTTTTTCATTGGGCAGCTTTCCTTAAAATTTTTAATACAGCATTTTTATGCACCAAGGTGAATGATAGGTGCCAAAATACCTTGTATTATCCGAATACATTTCAGATACGTTTTTTTTTGACTTTGGCGAAGGCCAGCTTTGTTGATAGATCTACTTTGCAGTTAAATTTAAAATCCAGCAATTTTGTAGTCACCACAGGTAAATTGATAGGTGCCAAAAATACCTTTTTATTATCCGAATACATTTCAGATACGTGTCTTTTCACGTTGGCGCAGGCCAGCTTTGATGATAGATCTTCTTTGCAGTTAAATTTAAATTTACAGCAATTTGATAGTCACCAAGGTGAATTGATGGTGCCAAAATACCTTGTATTATCCGAATAAGTTTCAGATACGTGTTTTTTCACTTTGGCGCAGGCCAGCTTTGTTGATAGATCTACTTTGCAGTTATATTTGAATCCAGCAATTTTGTTTTGATTTGAGGGATTTGAGAATAGCTGTGATTTGCCGTCTTTTAAAAAGAGACTTTCCAAAACTCTTCCATACCTTCTCAAATTTTTATATTTCTTTGGTAGGCAACCAAGCCTCTGATTCACCCAGCAATGTCATATGCCACCTATGCCGTAAACGCATAAGTAGAGGCAAGAACCTTAGGTGGTTAACCCACCAACATGTCTAGTCACATGCAGCGAATGCATGAGTTGAAAATGGAGGCAACACTTGGCCAATAAAGGCCAGACCGACGCCGGGCCTCCAACCACTGTCACACCCTCTGTCTCCCGCCCCCTTTCCCTCCGCCACCACCAAGCGTTCCTAGCTGCCCATGTCTCTCAGAGTCATGATCAGGGATCAGCCTCCGCTTCAGCTTCCACCGTTGCCGAGTACCACCAGCACCACAGAGACCATCCTACCACTTCTCCTTCCGCCGTTTGATGACCTGCACGCCTTTACAGCGGCCAGTTCTAGCAGCCAGCCTTTGTCTTCAGGTTTTGGAGCAGAAGAAAACACTTTAACCAAACCATCCCAAAAGCCAAAAGCCTGAATGTCGGCATTGCCAGGCTTTTGGCCTTGGAAAATGTTGCCTTTCCGTCTGGTGGACACAGATGGGTTCCCCCACGTCATGGCCCTTGCCTGCCCCAATACCAGATGCCGAGCAGGCATTTCTTTGCCAGAAAAGCCCTCCCTGCCCTGGCCAGCCAGTTGTCATCTAAAATTTTCAAGCACGTTGTCTGATCTGTGGCCGGAAAAGTCCATTTTGACCCACGACACATGGACTAGTAAGCCGGCCAAGGCCGCTATATCTCTGTGACAGCTCACTGGGTGAGCTGGGTGGATGTCTCTGGGGGTGACGGTGGCTCTCGGCTCGGCGCACGCTCTTCAAAACCGCAGGGATGGTGCAGGTTTCTTTCCCCAAGGTCCTTGGTGGCATCACGTGCCCAGGAAACCAGGCCGTGTTGAAATTAATCTGTCTTGGAGACCGTCCACAACAGGTCAGGAGCTGTGGACGGCTCTCCGCAACGGAACCGAGCGCTGGCTGGGTGCCAAGAACCTTGTGCCAGGCAAGGTGGTGTGCGATAACGGGCGGAATCTGCTGGCCGACCTTAAGATCGGTAGGCTGGAGCACATCCCTTGCCTGGCACATGTCATGAACCTTGTGTCCAGAAATTTCTAAAGGTACCGGGTTTTGGACTGTTGTGAGGAAAAGGCTCGAAGTCTAAGTTCGCACTTCCGCCGTTCGCACCCTGCTTCGTCCCGCCTGGCTTTCGTTGCCCGCGTCAGCTCGGCCTCCCGTCAAACCGTCTCATTGTTGACGTGGCAACACACTTGATTTCCACCTCCACATGCTCCAGCGATTGTGGCAGCAGCGCAATGCCATTACGCAGTACGAAGTGGGCATATGGCCTGACAAGCAGCGGTGCGGACCCGGGGTGTTGAGCCACCGAGAGTGGAGGCAGGTGAAAGAGCTCTGCACCATCCTTGCCCGTTTTTAAGAAGCCACCAAAATGGTCATGAGCATTGTGGGGCTCTTAGTGCTGGTCACATCGTTGGACACTCTGAACCAACAGGTTCCGCCAGCGACGGAGGAGGAGGGCGGACACAGATGCGGACACGGAGCCTTTCTCTCCGTCAATCCAAAAAGGCCCGACAGTTTCACAATTTCAAACGGTCTTCATTAGGCAGTGGTTCGGGGTCCAGAGCTAGTGCAAGGTGGCGCATCAGCTCTCAGGGTGCATCATCTGAGGCAAGTCAGGGCTGTGTTGAAGCTGTGCCGGAGGCAGCGGAGGAGGAGGAGGAGGTATTTCTAGACACCGATTTTTTTTCTGTGGCCTTTATAGCCTAAATGTGTTGCCTAAGATGTAGCACGTATCCATTTGACTGTTGTGGATGTTAATTCCAGCTTCTCCAGTGTTTTGGGTGTAAGAATGAAGCTGTTGTTGCTCCCCCATAGACTTTAAGGGGTCATCGTTTCAAAATCGATGCTCACTTCGTTTTCTTGTCGATGATGGTGTTTTATCGCCCATGGGGAAGGAAGTCGAGGGGCCAACGAAATTAGTTAAAATAGTGCCCAGTAAAAAGGGGGAAAAGGGGAAAGAAATTTTGAAGGTCCCAAAAAAATGCCTTTTTAGGTAAAGAATAAAATTTTTTTTGAAAACATGCATTTTAAAATTAAAATTTACAGTAATTAACCTTTCCCAAACGCATTTGCTTTTAGGGGAATTTCCCCTTTTTAAGGGAAAAAATTTTGGGGTTAGTATCTGGACCTTTTCACTTTCTTTAAACCCAGGGACCTTGAGTTAAAGTTTTAAAACCCACATAAATTTTTTATTTATGATGATTGTCAGCTTGAAACAGTATCGATATATTTGACAATGGTGATATGCATATATTCACTGTGGATTGGGACAACAGTAATCTTTTGTATAATTTTGCAATATCAGGATAGTGTGTGTGTGTAAAGCATTATCTAAATGAGGGACATTAAAAGGGTTTTTCCAATAAAAACATTTATGCATTGGCAAGGGAAAAAATTTGTTTTTTTCCCCTGACTTTTTTTTTTTTTCCCCTTTTGGGAAAAAAAAAAAAGTAAAAAAAAAATGATAGATAGCACATCATGATATTACAACACATATATCAGCTTTTTCAATGTTTTTAATGGCTTTTTATATAAAGTAAGGGGAAAAAACTAATTTAAAATGGATAACTGAAATCCTTTATATCACGTCAAGCTAAACTTTTCTATTTTGTAAATTTAAATTTAAAATTAGAACATTTTTTTTTTTTTACATATAAGAAAAAACTCAAGCTCCCTTGTCTTTTTAAGAGGGAAAAAACCTAATTTTGACCCAAATATCTCTGTACCTCTTTTTTTAAAAGTAGCACTGATAAATATATTTGTATTATTAAATGTAATATTCTGCTCCTAAAAATGAACCATAGTTTTTTTCTTAAAAAATTCACATTCCGTTTTTTACTCCCCCTTCCCTAAAGGGGTTAGTGACCCTTTCAGGGCCCCATTTTGTTTTAAAAGTTCCGCCCGGCGCTATTAGCGGCTAAACCTAAAATCCAGCAATAGAAAGACTCTGTATCTCCATGGCTCAGGTTCTATAAATGTTTTTTTTTTTTTTTAATTCATATTAAAAAAATATAAGTAGAAGCATGTTTTTCTTGGGGCAAACCCAAAAATTTTTTGGACTTTTCCAAAATCTAAAAAAAAAAAAAAACAAACAAAAGGGTTTTTTCATAGGGTAGTACAGTATAGTATTCACAGGTGAATTAAAAAATGTAGTGCTCACATTATTTGGTTATGTCATTTAAAACTTACTATTTCAAATTCTTCAATGGTATATGATAGTGCTCCAAGTCATCTGGGAAACCGGACTATTGTCAAATCCAAATGGTAAATGATTCAAGGTCTTTAGTATTTTTAGGGAAACGGAATGAGATAAAGACCCCGTAGATGGGGAAAAATACGGTACAAATTTTTCCCCTTTACAGGAAAAATTTCTTTTTTCTATTGTCCTCTCCCCATTTAAAAGTAAAAAAAAGTTTTGTGTGCCCCATCAAAAACCCCTGGAGTCCTTTCTATAGACCCCTGTCGGATGAAGGAATCCAAAGACTACAAATTTTGGGTTTGTGTTTTTCCCGGATGTTTAATATAGCCTTGCCCTTGTTTGTCTGAGAAAGATTAAAAAAAAAAAGAAAATACATTCAAAGAACCTAAGAGTAGTGGTTTCACAAAAGCAAATTTGTCTTCTATCCTATTTAGGGCACATGAAAATTATAGAGAAAAGTTACCTGCTTAGGACTCTGCCTTTGAAGCCAAAACAAAATCACTAAGTAAGAACAAATCCTGCTCTGGTGTACCTGGCTCAAGCATCTAAGATTACAATGGAATTTGGCTTAAATTTAGCGTTAATCATTATTCAGAAAGCTAACCAATAAAATAAGGCAGCAGATAATAGAGAAGTGGTTGGCTTAATGTAACAATATTGGAAAAAAGCCAGCTCCCCACTCTGTGGATCTGAGGCTACATGGAAACACTCTGTACATGTGTAGAAGCAAGGCAAAAAAACCTGAAGATCAAGCAATGCAAATAAAAAAACTCCAGTATTAGATAAATGTAATCTTTCACTCCCTCTCTAAGTATATATATGAACAATTTATAAAAATATTATTAATAGTAATAATACTAATAGTAATAATAAGCATTGACTTCCTATAAAAATATGTAAAAATGCTACCCAGTTAAGGTTTGCATGTAGGAAAAGGATTTCCCAGATATAGCTAAGAAAAATATTACATTCTGTAATGAATAACACATAGGAAATGAACATGTGATTCTATATACAACATTATATTACAAAACCGTCATGCACACTGGAAAAGCCCTGTGCATAGGATAGCTATCTGACTCATAGCCTATTATGACAGCATTGTGGTTGTCTGTATTATCCAATCTATTACATGTTGGAATCCTGCATTTTTGTGACACATCATTTTATACTGTTAGGGCCTGTCCCCACGGCACGGGTTTTCGGCCGGTTTTTCAGGTGGTTTGCGGTTTTTCAGACCGCCTGAAAAACCGGCCGAAAATGAGCACAAATGTGCTCTATGGAAATCCCGTGCAGCAGTCCCCACTGCACGGGTTTTCCGCCTGATTGTTATGTCGCCGGCGGACCGGTGGCAAAACATTGTACATGCACAATCTTCTGTCCGGTTTCCGGACGGAATCTGTGCATGTCTATGGGAGGGGGGAGGGCTGTTCTTCGCTCATCGCGGAGACAAGCCGTTCCCCCCCGCGGCCGTGAGGACGGCCGCAAAACAGGACAAATACCGGCCAGCAAACCGGCCGGTATTTGTCCTTTGCCGTGTGAACGGCCCCTTATACCCATGTATAATGTAATTCCATGCACATTCACAAATCAATGGCTTTCAGTACATGTACTAAATAAATTGAATAAAACAAAGAAAAACATTTACTGTACTTGTTTGTAAACTTAGGAGATTAACAACATGTTTTTTCAGTTTGTAATATGTAAATTGACAAAAAATAAAGAAAGTTTTGTAGTACACAAAGTCCTGTATATTACTGGAGAGGCCACACTGTAGATTTGGAGGTGTGCTGTGCTTTTAAAACAGATGTTACATGGGCCCTTTTGATATTCAGCAATCTGTGTACGACTTTAATTATAGAAAATAACACACTGGGCGACATGTATGAACGGGGCTGCGCCAGTTTTTTGGTGCACTTTGAGCCAAATAGAATGTATGAACATGTGCACTCCAAACTTTGGTGTGATAAGTCCATTTGTAATGCGCCAAAGACACTTTTTAATGCGCCAAAGATTTGAGGTGTTCTGGGGGCGTCGCACAACATTTGTAGAAGTAGACACATTTATAATTCTTTGATGCCAAACCGAGGCGCAGAACAGTTAGAACAGCCAGACCAAGGTTCATACATGTCGCCCCTAAGTTCTTAGTTGAATCCTTGTGTCACACTCATACAGTATATGTTCGAGTAATTTTGTGATGCATGATGATGTATAACTGTGGCAGAGAGAATTATTGTGATATGATATGTTTATCTTGTTAAAGCTGTTAGTTATTGGGTCTGCCTTAAACTCTTGATACCTTCTCTGATGCAAATCGGACCATCATGTGACGTCCTTCTCTGATCTTCTCTTGTTAGCTTCTCATAAAATCATCATGAAGACTTCTCCTGTGCATTCCCATACTCTGGAACTCATTATCCAAACACATCAGACTCTCCCCTACCTTTAAAACTTTCAAAAGTAATGTGAAAACCCATCTCTCCAGGATAGTTTACAATTTACAATAAACCTGCTGCCACTACTCCACTCCAAAAACATGTCTGTCCCTCATTTTCTGTCTCCTTCCCCCCCACATTGTAGATTGTAAGCTCTCACGAGCAGGTTGCTCTCTACTTCTGTTTAAGTTTGTTGTTATTTAGTGCTAATATTGCATTTGTCCTGGTCTTATGTATTTAAACCCCTTTGATTGTACAGCATCCTGGAATTGATGGCAATAATAATAATAATAATAATAATAATAATTGTATTCATTTATATAGTGCTGTACAGATAATCATTATCCACATTGGTCTGTCCCCATTGGGGCTCATGATCAAAATTTCAGATTAACCTATCAGTATTTTTTTGGTGTATGGGGGAAACCAGGGTACCTGGAGAAAACCCACACGAACACTGGAAGATGTTGTTCTTGGTGGGATTTGATTCCAGGACTCTAGTGCTGTAATACAGCAATGCTAACTGTGGAGCGTTCATGCTGCCTAAGTATGACCAATGCCCAAATATGACCTGTTAAAGAGAGGGTAAAGATGTCTTTATGTCTGGTCAACTTTCAAATAAGTCTTGAAGAAGGGCCAATTGAAATTATAACTAGGTAAGTCTACGCAGTGTTTTACTTTTTAGAGAAGTGCTGCTCTTCCTGCTCTAACAAGACAGGAACATACAGCTATAAATACAGTAGCTCTTCTGGAAGCTTTGCTTTATCACCTAGTCTGAGGAATTGTATGGAGATTCCCAGGCACTGGCATGTTCTTCTCTACTCTTCTTAGTTTTGGATATGTTAATTATATAGCAAAGCCCTTAGGATTCTAACTGAAATTTTTCTAAATAGATTTTAAAAAATAGAAACTCGGGTGTTGATACAAAAATATATTCAGACACACTGGCATATCTATAGCCCTCTGCATCCTGTGAAAATGATGTTTCACAACAAGAAGAAAAATGTTGAGTATACTCTAAGATTAACCAAGTTAAACCCCAGTTTATCCAGTAAGGGGTATTTCCATCTCACACATCTATGGCATACTGACAGAATAAATGTGTGATAGGTGCTATAGAAACAAACCTGTCTCGAGAAATGACCCCTTGAAGGTCTCAGTTGAGAATGAAGAAGTGGTCAGACCTCTTCCATTCTCAACTGAGACTTTTGGGACCTGTTCTTGAGATAGCTGTAGATCCTAGATGTCCTTATTAGATATTTATGGCATATCCTATCCATTTGCCATAAATGTGTCAGATGGTAAAATCTGTTTAAAGGCAATTTATCATAAATAAGTGGATTCATCCTGACCCTTACCTTAAACCTAATCCTGACCGTAACTGAAACTCTTTTCAAAGTGCTTGAATAGGTTCACTTTCCCATTCCTGGTCTCTTGTTGCTGGCACTCCAGTGCTGTCATTCCCCCTGCGGTCACTTCCAGTTTATTGTTAATTAGAGAACTGTAATTTGGCATTGGGCTGAAAGTGACGTCAGAACCATTTAACCCCAGTAAAAAAATTTAGGGTTAGGACTACTGGTAATTTTTGGAGAACACTGCCAAAATTGCTTCAGGTTAACTCAAATGTAAGTTCTCAGATTTGGTTTGAAGTTGACTTTTATCTGAATCCAAATTGCAACGCTTACCTTGAATGTATGGAAGGTGGATTTTGGAAACTACCAAGTAACATCGGAGAACTTTCAGTTATTATATAGGATGTTTTGGATGTAATGTTTATTATCTTTGGTATCTCTGACCCATGCAACATGTTCTTCATGTACTAGTATTAAGGTCTAATATTAAGGTCCCTATCAGTTTTATTAAAGGGAATCTGTTCCTAAAATTAAATATTTTTTCTTTTAAACACCCATATTATGTACTTTATACTAAATACTTTGTTGATTTATGTTGATTTATGTTTGTTGATTTATGTTTATATTATGCAAAACATTTCATTTTATAAAAAAGTGAAACAAATAAAAAAGCAAATTAGTTGCATAAAAATATTATTGTAAAAGACGTTATCACAATTTTAGGCATTTTACAAGGAAAATGACAAATGGGGGTAGGTAGTGTTTTATACTTGCTGATCCAAATTCATGTCTTACTCAGATATACAAGTTTAATGTAAAATATTTCCCTGGATTATTATGTGTATTGATTTGGGAATTTGTACATAATTTATTCTTAGTGTATTTATTTTAAAGACAGTGATAACCTTTTGCTTCGTACTAGAAAGATGTCAGACTGGAGTGATAAACCTTTCATAGGTTGATATATTACATACTGTATGTTCTCTAGGATCGCTTAAAAATAAAGTTTTCCACAGAAATCGAGAGCCAGCAATAGAGAAACCTGCTTCATTAAAGGAAACAGGAAAATAGAACAATGGGACGAACGGAGCCTGCACTTACTGGAAGGATCATCACCACACACATAAATACATTCTGTATTTTAACTGCAACACATTACACTCATTGGAAATTCCAAGCAATTAGTTTAGACAGTACAGTATTGCAATGCATTATTGATATTAATATGTAAAATGACAAAGCACTTTTCTCTATTAACCCTACATTTTTTTTCTATTTTTGTGCAAGAAAATTTCCCTATAAAAATCATCTGACATTTTAGAGTGTTGTATGTTAGATCATAACTGCCCTTTCATGGCTAGGGAAACAGGACCTAGATCTGAATAAGTTAGATATGTATCCTAACTTTTTAATCCTAATCTGCTGAATATTAGTATCTGACTTTTGATGTAGGCACCAAGTCTACACCATGAGACAAGTTGTCTGCTCAGTGAATGTGGAATATATCTGTAATAGGGAAAAACTACTTCCATATGGATAGTACAAATGTGAATAATGAATTCAAAACTTAGATCTGCATAGTGGTTCGTTACTATAGACAACAAGGATTGTTTTTCTGTCAGATACTTTTGATAATAGGGTCCCTGTAAAATCTAAAATTGTAAGTCCTTTAAAAATTGGTTTAACTGAAGGAGGCATGGCTCAGCATTCCACTGTGCACCAAAAATATGCTCCAAAATTAAAGTGCATTTAGTGGCATAAAGTAAACCAGCTGATAGAAGGTGTAAGGTTAGACTAGACAGTCTAAATCCAAGGATCCAGGTAATTATTCTGATTTAGTGTTGAGCGATTATTATCGACAAAGTTGAAATCGGCACAATTTTTATGTTGATCATGCGATAATTTAGGTTAAAATCTGTGCATCATCTATTAAGATCGCGCCATTTTTGGCGCTTCCTGTCATTTTGGCGGCCAGCAAATCAGATTACAGAATAGAGCAGGGTGAGATGTGTGTGCGACGTCATGACTGGGATGTGTATGGTTGTGATTGGCTGGAAAAATCACATGACCTCATTTTACATAGAACAGCCCTTCCTGTTCATGATCAGTGTCTCTCAGCGTCTCATAGCAGTAGGACGTGCGCTCTGCCTGTGTCCAACCAGCTCAGCGAAATTATTCTATTTCTACACAGAGAAAGCCCTACTGTTAGCTGTGATCCTTACAACTTAGTTAGTTCAGAGATTGGAAGATTTTATGTAGTTAGGTAGAGAATTTTAAAGGAGCATCTACCGCTGTAAAGTCACGGAGGGTAGCAGGCGGGGGAGGGGCTGGGGGGGACGGGGGCGAACACAGACAAGCTCTATAAAGAATACTGGATAAAGTACACCAAGACTTAGTGTAGACATTGCACTGCAATAGCTTTATTATTAACAGTTTTCTATTGAAATATTTCCTGGATATTGGGCAGCCTGAACTTATATTAGGATACACATCTTTTCTAGTAACTGCAGGTCTCTTTGTAGGTGCAAAACTCCACTTTTATTATCAGTATACATTTCAGATAGGTGTTCTTTTTCAATTTTGCCCATTCCAGCTTTGTTGATATAGCCACCTTGCAGTTAAATTAGAATCCAGCAATTCTGTAGTCAGCAAAGGTTGATAGGTGCCAAAAATACCTTTTATTACCCGAATACATTCCAGATACGTGTTTTTTCACTTTTGCGCACTACAGCTTTGTTCATTGAGGAACTTGCACTTAAATGTGAATACAGCAATTTTGTAGTCACCACAGTGAATTGATAGGTGCCAAAAAATACCTTTTATTATCTGAATACATTACAGATACGTGTTTTTTCACTTTGGCGCACTACAGCTTTGTTCATTGAGGCACCTTGCACTTAAATGTGAATACAGCAATTTTGTAGAAGAGAAGGAATCTAGCTACCAATAAAAACATAAATATAATATATTTCAAATACATACATAAAAATATTTTTATTACAAATACCAAAACATACATAAAAATATTTTTTATGTATGTATTTGAAATATATTATATTTACGTTTTATGCAACATTAATTTTTTATGTATTTTTATGTATTTTTTCATATACGGTATATATATTTTTAATGTATGCCTTTGTCAAAGTGTATTAGATTATTCTGATAGTGGTGTGTATGTTTTAGTAATAGCAACATTATTTGCATATATTTTAAATAGTATGCTGTCTCTTTTTTATGAATGACTTGTATTGACTGCTATTCAGCCTCGTTTTGAGGTCCTTTGTATAAAAGCTCGCTACTATGTATTCAATACAGCATGTCTGAAGAAGCGGATTCAGTCCGTGAAACGCGTTATATGTAGAGATGGGCGAATCGATTCTAACGAAGTGGAATTTCGTTAGAATTTCGGGAAAAACTGGGTTCGGAACGAAGTCGAATTTTGGGGGGGTTTCGCGGGAACAAGTGTCTTTGTTTGATAAAATGCTGCGAGCACAGGCCTACATGGGCAAAAAGCACTCTGGGGGGAAAGGGGCATAGCCTGCATGACATGGGCAAGATGAAGCCAATCAGAACCGGCGGGATTCTGTGACGTCCCGCACTATATAAGACCGAGCGCGCCGCGGGGAGCTCACACCTCCACTGTACGACGGGGAAGGGGCGCTGCGGGTGTAGCGCTTCGAAAACGATTTTTACACGGCGATTTTTGGGGGGTGTCTCAGTTTGTCTGAGACTTTCTCTGAATGTTCTTTTTTCTGTTTTTTGGGGTTTGGTCTGAAATCCAGTTGCGTCCACGCACTCTTTAAACATTCATATCCAAGGGGGATCTAAGCCAGTTCCTTTTGTATTCATTTAAAGAAACACGTTTTTAACAATACAAAACCACTTCTTTTTTGGCGCTAAATTTCATTGCGATTTACATCCAGGGTTAATTAAGCTTTGTTTTCTGGTGTGCTGACAAAAAAAACCCCGTCTTTTTCAACCCCAAATATATAAATTTTTTTTTGTAGCCTAATTCACAAAAAAGGGTTTAAAATTACAATTTTATCTCTTTTTGTGTGGCGTAGAAAATACGCCTTTGGGGAACCCCGCACAAAGCACTATTTTTGTGGGCTAAATTCTTTTGCGCAATTTACCCCAGGGGTTAATTAACGTTTTTTGCTGTGTCTGACAAAAAAAACCCGTCTTTTTCAACGCCAAATATAAAATTTTTTTTGGTAGCCTAATTCAAAAGCAATTTTAATTTACAATTTTATCTCTTGGGGGCGTAAAAATACACCATTGTAACACGCTAAAAAGCTACTAGTTTGTGGGGGGCTCAATTCTATTGCGCAATTCATCCAGGGTTAATTAAGCTTTTTTTCTGGTGTGCTGACAAAAATAAACCGTCCTTTTTCACCCAAATATATATTTTTTTTTTTGGTACCAAAATTCCCAAAGCAAATTTAATTAAAATTTTTTATTCTTTTTGTGGGGCGTAGAAAAAACGCCTTTTAACACCTAAAACTACTATTTGGGGGGGCTCTTTTCTATTGCGCAATTTACTCCGGGGTTAATTAAGCGTTGTTTTGCTGGTGGCTGAAAAAAATAAACCGTCTTTTTAAACGCCAAATATATATAATTTTTTGTAGCCTAATTCCAAGCAAAGGGGGGGTTTAATTACAATTTTATCTCTTTTTGGGGCGTAAAAAAATACGCCATTGTAACACCTACAAAGCTACTATTTTGTGGTGGCTCAATTCGTTTGCGAAATTTACACCGGTTTTAATTAAGCTTTTTTTTGCTGGGTGCCCCGTCTTTTTAAACCCAAATATATATTTTTTTTTTGGTAGCCTAATTCAAAAGAAAAGGTTAAATTACAATTTTATCTCTTGTTGTTGGCGAAGAAAAACACCCCTTTGAACACGCTACAAACTCTAGTTTTTGGGGGCCAATTTTATCGAAATTTTACACCCGGGGGTTAAATTTAAAGCTTGTTTTGCGGTGTGCAAAAAAATAAACCGTCTTTTTCAACCCCCAAATATTTTATTTTTTTTTTTGGTACCTTTTTTCCAAGCAAAGTTAATTAAAATTTTTTATCTCTTGTTGTGTGGCTAAAAATACACCATTGTAACACGCAAAAAAGCTACTAGTTTGTGGTGGCTCAACATTGCGAATTTCACCCGGGGGTTAATTTAAAGCGTTTTTTGCTCTGTGCTGACAAAAATAAACCGTCTTTTTAAACACCGAAATATTCATTTTTCTGTACATAATTCACAAGCGAAGGGTTTAAAAAAACCTGTTTGTGTTTTTATTTTTAGTAAAACACACAGTGTTTGTAAACACACTCAAAAAAAATTTTTCCTGGCCAAATTTTGGAGCGCAATTTATACCCAAAGGGGTTACCCAAGCTTGTTACTGGGTTCATTTGGAGTCAAAAACAGGGTGAATTTATCAAATACAGAAGCTTCATCAAACATGTCTGTATTTTTTAGAACAAACAGTATGTCAGACAGAGGGGTGGCGGGCTCTGCAACTGCGAGTGGCAGGGGACAAACATTTCTGAAAGGGCCCCAGTCGCAGCAACAAGGGGACGCGCACAGGGGTCACTGGGTTAGGCCAAACTGCCGCTGTCATCTACGGGCCGTGTGTTTTTTCAGAAACCCAAAGGGGTTTTTGATTGGTTGACTGGGTCACCCCTTTTCCCCCCCAATGACATCTGAAACCCCAGCCAAGAGTGGGTGGGAACCTCAGACCAACACTTAGTTGGCAGGGGCCCGGGAGGGGGTCAGGGGCCCTCACCTGCCTCACCCGCCCTGCCCATCCAGTTCCCTCACCCAGGATCTACTATGTGGTCGGGGCCAGCGCCACTATAAGCAGGATGAACAATTTGAGGGGGGCACAGCAGCTACTTGGCACAAAAAAAGGGGGGCCAAATTTTCCCCAGTTTTCTTGCAAAAACGGCAAAGTATAGATGTAGAGTGGCAGGGAGGTCATGTGGTTAAGGGGTCAGCCTCGCTTCCCAAACCCGGGGTAATGGGACATAGTGACGATGAAACACAAATAGATGATGATGTAGCCGACCCACTTGGACCGGGGAAAGCAAGGGTTTCATCACGTCAGGAAAAGGGGGCCAGCTTGCGCTCGGGGCAGCGGCGCACCACAAGTGGGTTGTGGGGGCCTTTAGTCACAGGGTAGCAATGTGAGGTCGGGACCCAAAGGGGCCACGGGGTAAAAACCCTTCGCAGGTCCAAACATAGGGCACGGGGGCTCGCGAGGCAAGCGGCGGCAGTAGTCAACTCAGTGCGGAGCTTGGGGCGGAAAAATCCTACCGGGGCGGTGGGGCAGTTCTTTCTAAGACACCGGAGGACCCGAATAGGGGGTATATGTAGAATCTGTGGGCGAAATGAAGCGTGGCCGGGACAACTTTTGGCAAAGGGCCCTGCTCAACCTGCAGCGTCCCCCAACCGTGGTTTGGGAAAAACTGGCTAAATTTGGGGTGGTCCACCCGCCGGGCTGCAGCACAGCAGCGCCATGGCACCATGCCTTTTCAGCCAAAAAGCTCCACCACCTCCAGAAGGAAAGCTGTTTTCTTTTGACATCCTCCCCCGGTCCGATCCCTGCCCTCGCTACTCAGGCGCCACATCGTTCAAGGGCGTTGTAAAGAGACAACAGTATGCGTCCAACCCCAAGGTGCAGCGCTGACCGTGCCCCTGTCCAATTTGTTGGAATGCAGTCCCTCCCTTTCAAATGGGGGACTCTCCCACCACAGAGAATAATGGCTTGTCCAGCCGAGATGGAGAGTTCCAACCGTAATTTCTTTTCCAAAAAGACGTACCACACTTCATAAATATGAGAACAAAAGTGGGTCAGCCCTTGAGTTATCGTTTTTTCCAAAGGGTACAGGGGCAGCGCGGACGTCAGCGTAATAGGGTCGGGGCCATACAAGTCCTTTACGGCCCACTGGTGAATGTTTTCCCTGCCCAGGCCACCAACAACTTGGACAGGAAAACGCCGCTTTCTCCTCCACTTTTTCAAACTCTGCCCGGGGCGCCAATGCCGCCCCTCCTCCTCCACCACCACCACCATCTCACCTCCAAAATTTTCTGCCCATCATACCACATTGAAGGGCAAGCGTGTCACGCAGTTCTAAACCTAGCTTGCCTCGGGGAACAAGTCACACAGGGAGAACGCTCCGCGCATGCAGCAAGAAAATCGATGTGTGGCTTTCTCCCGCCACGCAAAATCGGAACCCTGGTGACGGGCAATGAAGGAACATGGTGTCCGCGCTGCACCGAGGAGGGATGGTCCATGCGCCCTGCATGGCGCACGTTTTAATCTGGTTTAAAAAAGTTCTGAAGTCTTCCCCCGATCTTTTAGAACATTCTGAAAGGGGCCAGGAAAAATGTGCATGCACTTTATCCATTCGTACAAAGCCAGGAACACCCCCTCATTTTCAAACGGGGAACGCCTCCCCCCAAAAACGTCTGATATGGGTGTTTCCCCCCGCTGGAATTCCCCGCCTGCACATTTTTACCGACTGTATAAAGAGAAAGGCCATTAACGATTTTTTGATGATCCAGGGAGACGAAGACTCCCCCTTTTTAACTTTGATTCAGCCCCGTGGAGCTCATCTTTACACCCGCCTTGTTGAGGGCCCTTTGAGGGGGAGGCCCCCTTTTTTTCAGTCGCCAGGGCTACGGGGTGAATAACGTCATTCCACGCTTTTATGTCCTTAACAGATGCTGAAAAATCTGTCTGGCGGGGGCTGGGGAATTGGCATACACTCGTGGCCACAGAGTCCGGGGGGGACTGAAATGGAGGGGAGGAGGAGGAGGACATTGGAGCAGAAGCATTGTCTGGGGAAATGATATTTTTTTACCCAGGGACAAAGAGGAGGAAGGGCAGCTGAGGAGGGGGATGGGGGGGTGAGGAAGACGGCAATAAATCCCAAGCACCGGGCAGTATCAGTGGAAAGGAGGCAGGAGCCCTCGGAGTCACTTTTGCAATGTCCCCCAGCAAGCTTTTTGCCTGGCTAGTGACGCCGAATAGTCACACCGCAAGGGGAGACTTCTGGCCTCTCCACCCCCATTGGACCCTCGTACCCCCCAAAAGGGGGCCTTTTCCCAGTATTGAGAGGGAAGACAAACTCGAATACTATAGGGAAAAACCTCCTAATCATTTGGGCCCCCTCCTATGTCCCCATCGCCCCCCTGACAGGCTACCGGGGGTTCCTCACTCACGACTACGCCCCGGCCTGGGGGAAGGTGGGGGGTAGGACATTTCCAGCTCCATCAGCATAACCTAAGTCTGGAGTCACAAGACACTTCCTTCACCCGCCTAGTGAGGAGGGCAGTCACCACGCACACACAGGACAGGACATTCCTGAACCAACATTTTTTGGGCCCACTTTACAGCAATCCCACCCCATTAGAAATCCCTGGGCTACGGGCAGCCAAACGGGGTGTGGCCGCAACTTGCCGAGTTTGCAGTGGAGAAGCTGTCCTGCCCCCGGGATAGTTGGGGCATTAGACGGGGGTTCAGTGCGGGGGGGGCCTCGTTACCCCAAGGAGAACCCGCTTGTCCCGGGAAAAGTTAACACTGACCTTTGTCAAGATGAATCAGGCTGGATGGCCAGGATTTTTCCCCACACCCAAACCTTTGGCGTCAGTCTGGGTTTTAAACCCTCCCCCAGCCACTATTCTGATGCCGCCACCCGCCTGAGCCACACATCCGAAGTTTTCCATCTGCCTACCACCCTCTTTACCAGGGGGTGGATTGCCACCCACCTCAACACCTGTCATTGTGCCACTCTATGTGCTCATGCTTTGCTCTGTGCTGTTCCGTGACACCACACTTTTTCAATTGTGCCACTCGCGGCCTTGTACTGTTTTGCCACCTCCGAATGTCATTTGGTCCACCTCTGACCTCATGCTGTTTCTCCTTCTCACCTCCACCTCTTTATTTGCCCCTGCCCTGACCTCAGCGCTGCCCCCGTGCCCCCCTTCATCATTTGCCGCTCTGTGGCCTAATACTATTTTCCACCGCAAATGTCATTGTGCCCCCTCGACCTCAGCCTGCGGACTCCTTCTGCCCTCCACACTGTGTCATTGTGCCCCTGTCTGACCCCATGCTGCTGCGTGGGTGCGCCGTGCCCTCCACACTGGGGCCAAATCCTGTTTTTGCCACCTCCAGAATTTGTCATTGTGCCACTGCGACCCATGCGCTGATTTGGCTGCTGCCGTGCCCTCCACACGTGTCATTTTCCCCTGTCTACCTTTTCTCTGCTTTTTTTTTTTTCCCGCCGTGCCCTCCACACTGTGTCATTGTCCACTCTTTGGGCCACTCTTTTTTCCCGCTCCAGAATTTGTCATGTGCCCCTGCTGACCCCATGCTGCTGCCCCCGTGACCTCCACACTGTGCTTGTCCCCTCTGCCCTGGACTGTTTTGGCCACTTCCAGAATTTTTTTGCCACTGCTCCCCTGCTGCTGGGCTGCCGCCGCAACCCCCCCCACTCTTCACTAATGTTTGCCACCTGAGCTCTCAGTTTTTTTTTTCCAGCTTTTGCTCCATGACTTTATCAGGCTACTTCCTGCTTCAGTTTTTTTTGGTCAGTTTTGCCCCCCTAAGTGCCCAGGGCCCTTTTTTTGTGAAGCGATTCTAAGAGCGGCGGGGTCATGTGCGTGTCCCTAAAAACACAACATTTTATGAAACCAAACCAAGCCCCCGCAATTTAAGCATGGCCAACGTTCTCAGCACCCTGCAGGCTCGGCACCTGAAATAGCTGTTTTTTAACGGATTCGGCCGAAATAAATTCGACCGAAACGAATTTTGTCGGAAAATTCGGCGAAAGTACCCCAACCAATTTTTTTAGAAATTCGCCCATCTCTATTTACTTGAAAAAGTTTAAAAAAAATCTATTGTAAGCGTTTTTTATGCCTTACTCTTAGAGCGCTCTAGTTTTATTTTAGTTCCCAAATCAGCCTCAGGTTTAAACCTTTTAAAGGGGCCCCTTTTTGGTACTAGATTCCTTCTCTTCCTCACTTCCTTTGGCGTTCCTCGGGACCTAAAGCGGAAATTGTACCGGAGCCGCTTGTTCCCTTCTTCATTGAAACCAGGCATGTGCACAGCTGTACCGTGGGTTCGCGTACAGCCTTCAGGTGACACCTTTTAACTACCTATTTTCTCTACTCGCTAAAGCAAAAACTGACCCGGCGTTCATTTTTTGTTTTTAGCTACCATCGTTCCTTCCCAAAATCCCACTTTCTCTACACGCAATTTTGTAGTCACCACAGGTGAAATGAAAAAGGGGGGGAAAAATACCCTTTTTTTCCAATACATTTTAAATACGTGTTTTTTCACTTTTTTCGACTACAGCTTTGTTTATTTAGGGACCTTGACTTAAATGTTAAAACAGCAATTTGTAGTCACCACATGAATTGAAAGGTGCGAAAAATACCTTTTATTATCCGAATACATTACAATACGTGTTTTTTGCACTTTTGCCCAGTCCAGATTTGTTGATAGAGCCACCTTGCAGTTAAATTTGAATCCAGCAATTGTGTAGTTTCCACAGGTGAATTGATAGGTGCCAAAAAATACCTTTTATTATCCGAATACATTACAGATACGTTTTTTTTTCACTTTGGCGCACTACAGCCTTGTTCATTGTGGCACCTTGCAATTAAATGTGAATACAGCAATTTTGTAGTCACCACAGGTGAGTTGAAAGGTGCGAAAAATACCTTTTATTATCCGAATACATTTCAGATACGTGTTTTTTCACTTTGGCACAGGCCAGCTTTGTTGATAGATCTACTTTGCAGTTAAATTTGAATACAGCAATTTTGTAGTCACCATAGGTGAATTGATGGTGCCAAAAAATACCTTTTACTATCCGAATACATTACAGATACGTGTTTTTGCACTTTTGCCAGTTCAGCTTTGTTGATAGATCTACTTTTGCAGTTATGTTTGAATCCAGCAATTTTGTTTTGAATTGAGGATTTGAGAATAGCAGTGATTTGCCGTCTTTTAATAAGAGACTTTCCAAAACTCTTCCATACCTTCTCAAATTTTTATTTTCTGAACATGGAGCGAAAATTTAGGTGGTAAGCGGGGCAAAGAAGGGGGTAGGACTTGAGGTAGAGGTACGAGAAGAAGGTGCTCCTTCCAGTGCTGGCGACAACACGCATCCCAGGGGGTCGTCAGTTGCGGGGACGTAGGCCTGTCACGCTGGGTCAGGGCCCGTGAATCTCATAACGAACAGCGTCGCCAATATGTCCTTCAGTGGTTAATGCAACCTGCATCCAGCAGTCTTACCCCCTTTGTCCCCCAGTAAACAAATGTCGTCGTCAGCATCACCACCATCCGTCCAACATGAAGCACCCCCAATGTCAACTCGTGTACCCACCACTGTGGATAATCCATTTTCTGAAGACCTCTTTGATGACAAAATGCTTGGGGTCAGGGGGCATGTTAAAAGATCAAGAGGCCAAAGAGGATGATTTTCTCTGCTCGACGCCCAGTTCCCAAATGCCATCAGAGTAGGAGAAGTAAGCCGGTCAATCAGCAAAAATCCCGGGGCGGTCGGCAACGCCTTGCAGTCCCTCTTGCTTGTAGCCCTGGATGCAGAATGTCAGGACGACGAAGTCACCTGTGTTGATGATGACGACATTGCGGATCCAACGTGGTCTTTTCAGCAGAATTTGCTTGCGAGCGCTTCATCACTGGAGAGGGGGAAGACGATGGGGTAGTGTCAAAACGGGTTCCACCTCAAAAAGGGAGAGGGCGGTCGCAGAAAGTCCGCTGATTTGATTCCGCCAGCCACGGTCAGCGCAACCCCGCTCCTCGCTTATCGCCGTCAAAAAGGTCCAGGACCCTCAAGCCTGGGCCTTCTTTGAGCAAGCCTCTGATTCACCCAACGATGTCATATGCCGCCTTTGCCTTTAAACGCATAAGTAGAGGCAAGAACCTTAGGTGGTTAACCACCACCAACATGTCTAGCACATGCAGCGAATGCATGAATTGAAATGGAGGCAACACTTGGCCAAAAAAGGCCAGACCGACGCGGGCCTCCCAAACCCCTGTCACACCCTCTGTCTCCGCCTCCTCCTCCACCACCACCAAGCGTTCCTCAGCTGCCCATGTCTTCAGAGTCATGATCAGGGATCACCTCCGATTCAGCCTCCACCGTCGCCCGAATACCACCAGCACCACCAGAGACACATCCCACCCCTTCTCCTTCCACCAGTTTGACGACCTGCACGCCGTACAGCGGCCAGTCTAGCAGCCAGCCTTCTTTCTTCCAGGTTTGGGAGCAGAAGAAACACTTTAACCCAAACCATCCCAAAGCCGAAAAAACTGAAAGTCGGCATTGCCAGGCTTTTGGCCTTGGAAATGTTGCCTTTCCATATGGTGGACACAGATGGGTTCCTCCACGTCATGGCCCCTTTCCTGCCCCCAATACCAGATGCCGAGCAGGGATTTCTTTGCCAGAAAAAACCATCCCTGCCCTGCCACCACGTGTCCCTCTAAAATTTCAAGCGCGTTGTCTGCATTGTGGCCGGATAAGTCCATCTGACCACCGACACATGGACTAGTAAGCACGGCCAAGGCCGCTATATCTCTGTGACAGCTCACTGGGTGAGCTGGGTGGATGTCTCTGGGGGTGACGGTGGCTCTCAGGCTCGGCGCACGCCCTTTAAAACCGCAGGGATGGTGCAGGGTTCTTTCCCCCCAAAGGGCCTTGGTGGCATCATGTACCCAGAGAAACCAGGCCGTGTTGAAATTAATCTGTCTTGGAGCCATCCACACACAGGTGAGGGGGCTGTTGGACGGCTCTCCGCAACGTTACCGAGCACTGCTGGGTGCCAAGAACCTTGTGCCAGGCAAGGTGGTGTGCAATAACAGGCGAAATCTGCGGCCGCCCTTAAGATCGTAGGCTGGAGCACATCCCTTGCCTGGCACATGTCATGAACCTTGTCGTCCAGAAATTTCTAAAGAGCTACCCGGGTCTGGACTGCCTGCTGAGGAAGGCTCGAAGTCTAAGTTCGCACTTCCGCCGTTCGCACCCTGCTTCGTCCCGCCTGGCTGCGTTGCAGCGTCAGCTCGGCTCCCATCAAAACCCTCTCATTGTTGACGTGGCAACATGCTGGAATTCCACCCTCCACATGCTCCAGCGATTGTGGCAGCAGCGCAATGCCATTACGCAGTACGAAGTGACACATGTCCTGAAAAGAAGCGGAACGGACCACGGGGTGTTGAACCACAGCGACAGGAGGAAGGGGAAAGAGCTCTGCAACATCCTTGCCAGTTTTGAAGAAGCCACCAAAATTTGGGCAGTGCGGACAATGCCCGTGTCAGCATGAGCATTGTGGTGATCTTAGTTCTGGAACGATCGTTGGACACTCTGAAACAACAAGTCCCGCCAGCGACGGAGGAGGAGACGGACACAGATGCGGACACGGAGCTTTTCTCTCCGTCAAATCCACGAGGCCCGACAGTTTCACAATTTTATCGGTCTTCATTAGGCAGTGGTTCGGTGTCCAGGGCTAGTGCAAGGTGGCGCATCAGCTCTCAGGGTGCTCATCTGAGGCAAGTCAGGGCTGTGTTGAAGCTGTGCCGGAGGGAAACGGGAATAGGAGGAGGTATCCCTAGACACCGACGTTACCGACGTCCCTGCCTTGGAAAGAGGTTGGTGCGAATTTGAGGCGGCGGAGGAAAAATGATGAAGATCAGTTTGCTAGTGCCCTCGACCCAGAGGCTTGGTTATCAAGGCTCCTTTCTCACATGAGTGCTTGGATGCTCCCTTTCCTCCAACATGATCCTTGATTAAGGCCATCAAAATGAACAAAAAGTTACTGGGTGGCCACCCTCCTGGATCCCCGGTTACAAAACAAAATCAGCACTTTCCTTCCACCCACCCAAATAGAGAGTAAAATGCAGGAAAATGGGGACCTGCTGATTGATCAACTGGAGACATCTGTTGCGTCTGCTTCACGTTCCCCAAATGTCACGGTGGAACAACATCAGCGATGTGACAGCAGTAGAGTGCCAAGAAGCCGTAGGGGCAGCAGCAGCAGCAGGCAAGGTGGCAGAAGCCTAATGGGTGACCTCTGGCAATCTTTATTTTCCACCTCACCAAGCATGCAATGCAGGGCACACATCCAACACACAGAGACCAGCTTAAGATCATGGTGCACGACTATCTGCGTCTCAACACCGATGTTTTTGTATGTTTTCCGGACCCAATAGACTTCTGGGTATCCAAAATGGACGAATGGCCCGAGCTCACGCCATAGAGGTGTTGTCCTGCCCAGCAGCCAGTGTCATATATGAGCGGACCATCACACGCTGGAGGAGTTAAATTTCAGACAAAGATCCGAACTTTCCACAGATAATGTGGATCGTTTGACTTCATCAAAATGAAACAGGGATGGATCTTGATGATGTTGGGCCCCCCAAATTTCCCAGGGCACCTTTAGTTGCCCGGGTTTTTCTTTTACATT